>JALDNG010000056.1:1510000-1645000 GCA_024349245.1 Neodontobutis hainanensis
TTTTGTGCTGTATATTGTCATAAAGTCTGACTTTATTCATTGGCGACTAAAAATAAATAAAATAAAGGTGTGTACTGAGACATCTAACGTGAAAGCTTATATTCCACTGAGGAATGTACACATCAGAAGAATACACTTGTGTTATGTTTTTACCTATCCATTTTAAATTTCCTCAACATAAATATAAAACTCAATCTCCAAATGTAACTTCAAGTATACTCTTGGCAGCTTTTTGAAAGTCCACAATTTCCTTTGCAACAAAACAATACATAACTGTATTACTGCTGCAGAATCAATTCTTTACACCACAATAAAATCACTTGTTCTATCAAGACAGGCCCACTCAGATTTTTCTTTCTTTGTTTTATTGACTTTACAATAGGTATCAGCATTTCCAGCTAGCAGCTCCACAAATGTTTTTTACCCTATATTAGCAGCAATGTGACTGCATTTGATAACTTTCAATTTAAATAAAGAGTGCGCTATAAATTGAATGCATGATATCACTTTAAAGTTTGCTTTGATAGAATACCACAGGCACACATTGTTTAAAAATGAGCTGAACATAAATCCTAGAGGTCACCACCATGTTCTACAGTGGGACAAAATCGATACACATGTTTTATGAAATGTTATATAATATATTTTGACATTCTCTGTGTTTTTCTGAAAAAGAAAGTGCTGCTACAAGAAGTCCAGAAGACTTTACATTTGTGGTTCAACAAAAATTGAAAAATTGCACAATAATCCATACAGTGTTTTTTTTGTTGTTGTTTTTTATGACATGGGTCAACTCTGTCTTCATTTTTCACTGTATTTTTGTTGGAGACTTATTAATAATAATTTTTATTTTTATATAGCGCTTTTCCACCTACTGTAGTAGTAGGCACTCAAAGCGCTTTACATACATTAAGCTATTTATCAGTGTTACAGAACTTCACTGGAGGCAATGTAGGTTAAGTGTCTTGCCCAAGGACACAACAACAGTATGTGGGGGAGAGGGGCGATGTTATGATGTTTTGGGATGTTTTGAGCCGGTATCGAACTGCCCACCCACCAGTCAAGAGACAGTTGCTTTACCCACTGAGCTACTGAGGACCACCTGCTGATTTGCAAATGTGAAAGAGTATGACCACATCATGAGTTACAAAAGTATCGTAACAAGTATTACTTGTTTCACATTCATAAAAGGAACCACACACGTCTTAATTATTAAAAGGCAAATAGCAACATATTTATGCAAAAAAAAAAAAAAAACATGACAAAAAATGTGTCCCTGGCTTTAGCTGTTAAATTCACAAACAGGAAATAGTACTGCACTCAGCAAAACAACTAAACATTTATGAGAAAACCACAAGCACGTTAGTAGTGCTGTCGTCAAGACCACACTGACTAAGACCAAGTCATGTCTGAGGCCAAAGCGTGTCAAGATGAAGACAAGACCAAGACTTTTTGCTTTCAAAACCGAGTCAAGACAATGGCAAGTCAAGACGTAAACCAGTATACAATACATTATAATAGACCAGGGAATAGTTTTTAAGAAACCTAGTCCAGTCTTAAATCTAGTCCAACTCACCAAGGATTTAGTATTTGGTGAAGAAGGCAGAATTAGAGCTTTTTAAATGATTGAGGTTTTTATTTAAAGGTAAATTACGAAAGTTTCAAAGTTTCAAATAACATTTTATCTACAATAGCAACAGCTTGATGTGCAGAATGAATGAATCTGAATTTGGCGCAGTTGCCTCAGTAAGCCTGTCCACTCAATTAAATGACAAGGTTTTCGGGATTAAAACTCTGGGGACGTGGATCAAAACTCCTGCGCTGTTTCTGCGAACGTGACATAATGTGTGTGTGTGCTCGTTTACCTGGTTCTCACTTCGTGATTTGCCTCCATAAGTAAACTAAGCAATGCCAGCGCCAAAAAACATAGGGAAGAGACAGGCCTCCAGCACATTTGAAACCCGCAGATATTTTTTTTGTTGTTAATTTTTTCTCATACAAGCGTGCACATAGTAAACACGAATGACACTGGCTGCAACACGCTAACACCAGAGGTGGCCCACTAGTACAAAAACTCTGGATCTTTCATAATACTCCTTTTACATCAAGAATAGACAAATATACAATTTGCTTTGGTTGGTCAAGGACAAGAGTAAAAGTCATTTCAAGCGTTAAGCATGTCTTTTGTATGAACAGTTTGTGAAAGAGATGATTTCTTTTGGAGCACATGTCATTTTCAGAGCCATCTGTGCACAAGGTATGCTGTGCCCAAAACCTTGTGCTATATCAAAGTAAATGTGTCACTAAAATGGTCACTTCCTGCTACACAATCACAAATCTGTACACCCTGTAAAGGTGTGAAAAAAGTCACAAAATTGAATGGTACAATCCAGCAGCTTTCTGAGTAATCTGAATTTAACTTAAGGCCTGATATGTTTTTGCTATAATTTGGCCAGTGGGCTGCTGACTGATAGTGCTCTCTGCAGTCCTTGCTGGGTATTTTAATTGGCTGGAGCTGTGCACAGCGGGGCCACTAATGCCAGGAGCAGATAGGAAGAGCTAGCTGTTAACACCAGGGCTACACTGAATATATGCCTTCAACCAAATGTCTGCACACAGCTCCAAATGTGTTTGACTTGAGGCTACTGGTCGAAGCTCATACAGATCTGCAAGTCAATAAGACCTCCACTAACAAACTGTAGCGCAAACACAGATGTAAAGTTGAGCTATTTAACGGCCTCTGACACACAGACCTAAGTCCTGTCCGGTTTAGATGGAGAGAAATGTGTCTAATTGCAGTTTTGTAGAACATAATGAACCACTTGTGGACCACAGTGACCACACTTGGGGCCAATTAAGTTGCACTGACACAATGCTAAACTGTAATGTTGATTCCTGTGTCTGAGAAAGTGGCGGGCAATGCAGTGTATGTCCATTTTAGTCTATTCACAATTTACTATCAGAGGTTAAGAAAAGAAAGTGCAAGTCAAATTTCAAATAGGAAATCATCAGCATTGTGTTATGGATATTGTGGGAAACTTGGTCAATTAGTCTGAAAGTAAGAGATGGATTTTGGACATTTATATAGCATACACTTGGATTAAATGAAATTTACATCAATCCAAACTATATTTCCAATGTTTCCAGTGTTCCAATGTGTCGAACCATCATGCTTAACATTTGACCAAAAATGACAGGTGCCTCCATTTCAATCCAGTGAATGTTTCATTATTTCCTGTTGCTGTTCCCAAGTGGAGAAACTCGCCAATGCTTTATGAAACAATTACATTTTCATATTTGAACACAATATAGGATTTGTTAACACACAAAAACATGTCCCTCCTAGGCTACTGTAGATGTGAGTTGTGGAATAGCAAAAAGCAGTATTGCCACTAAAAGTCTACTAACCAAAATTTCACTATTATGTAAATATTAAATTGACAGAAATGTGTACAATCTTTATAGAAACCATACTAAAACTGCTTTCTGTTTCACACTTAAGTGTCTTTGTGTGTCCAGCAGGCTACATTTATGCTCTGCGGCTCCAGTATTTAGAGTGATTGTATAGATGGTTAATTGTGATGTTAAATTCTTAATGTGCTGAGTACAGAGACCATGAATAATAGTCTTGGAGAAAAATGTAATTGTAGCAAAATGCAGTTCAAAATACTAATAATAAACATTACGTGAAACATTAAATAACATTACATTCATTTCCCTGACTATGCACTAGAAACATGTAACAATGAGGCCAATAGTAATTTTTTTTCAAATAAATGCTTAGATGACCTCTGGTTAGAGATCTCTGTGATGTAAAAACCCAGAGCTGTACATGAGATCAGCTCTGTGCAAACGGTCTGCAGATCAGTACATCAACATCTAAACATTATTTTATACATTTGTAAAGATCGATTCTACAGTAGGTGTTTGTTCAGAGTACTCATGGAATTCACAAAATGCTTTATAATGAAACAACTACACAATGCAGCAGACCTTTCAGCTGTGTCGGGTTTGTTGCAAAAAGCTTATATGTGTTAGCTTTCTTCTGATATTCTCTTGGGACACATTACTGCATCACAAACAACACGGCTATGGCAACAAGTGCCTTGAGCCTTGGATCCAAGTTTATCAGTGCTTTTTTCTGTGCTTTGCTCTTTTCTTTTCCTGATCTTTCTTGTGTTTCTGTCTTGTCCACTTCCACTATAAATGGGCAAATCCTTTACTTTGGTTTCACTTGTTCTTTTAACTCTGTGCTGAAGTTCACCTTTTGGCTACTGAATAATCAAATTTTTTCATCTGTATGGAATTTATCTCTCGTTCTGTGCTGGTGGCCATGTTTGGCATGTTGCAGGCCAGAGCTCTTTGATTTCACCAGCTCATCCTCGCACTCCTTCATATGAAAGGAGCTGCAATAATCACAGAAGTGGTGTAATGTCTCCCAGTGTTTCATGTCTCGGTTAATCAGGCATATGGAGATGGGATTTCTATGTGCTTCTGTCCTACTAACCTCTGGTTGTTCTCTATTTATCAATACACATTTGTCTGTTTTATAACACAAAAAATATACTGTTAATTAAAGCTACATTTGAAAATATATTCAACTTAACTAAATATTTTATTTCTGTACACAGGCACAATATTTTTTAGCTATGAAGGCCAACATTACTTATGTGTTTTTCTACTGTAACTATATCATCTGGCTTGTGCAAAATGAATAGTTCTTCCAGGAACAGATGTGTACTGTTGTAATTGCACACTCTATTCTTTTGGCTTTTCTACTTTGTGAAAGTCTGTGAACAGAAAAAGAACATGACAAGTCTGATTCAGTTGCCTTGTGATTGTCTATTCTCTTGTGTCATTTATGATATGAAGCAGTCAAATTGGACTTTTTTTCAGGCTGCCTGTATCCGAAGCTCTCATCTTCACTAAAAATCATGCTTGCTTTATTCTTAGTGAACAGGAGAAAATAATGGGTCAAGTGATTATTTCTCCTATTATAAAACAAAATACTAAGTCTGTAATCTCAAATGTTTATATATTTTTTATGTTAATTATCTTTACATTACAAAATATTTTTAGATGAATTAATTAGCCCATTAATTGAATTAAAGATATCATATTCTAGCTTCTAGCTTTTCAAAGACATTCTTTGACAGCATCTCTTCAAAGCATAGTGTTTACTTGAAGACAAGCTCCTTTTACATAACTAGGGCTTTTCTGAACCAGCTCCAATATGTTCTACCAATGCTTTATTAACCTCTGTATGAGGCGACAGCAAAGGACATCAATCATAAAACCTTTCTGATCTCTTTCCCTTGTAGCAGAACCATTAGCTGTTCAAACAGTGTCTGCCTAGACTCCGTAGCCCGCACAGAAGCACTCCTGTCACCCCACAAAACTTAGGCTGCTTTTTCCTCTTTCCTGATGTCCACAGTCATCTCCACTTGTCTTCAGGGCATTCAGCTCCAAGATGAGTCCAATGAGGACTGGTGGTGTTGTCCACAAACTTAAGTGGCTTAACGTACTGGTGCACCTCTGCGCTAACAGCTGCTTATGTGTGTTTTTGTCTGTATTTTATACGCATTAAGCCTTTTTCCCATTATGTTTTGTGAAATGCTTTTTCTGTGTGACAAATCTGAGACTAATATGGGTTTAGCTTGCTGGTAAAATCTAGTTATTTCCTTACAAACAATGTCAGAGTGCAAACACTTAGTATCAAAGCCATGCGATGCATTTGTAACAAGTGTTTTCTAGCACCAAATTTTAAAGAAATTTCAACAACTAAGGAATTTTATCAATTTTACGTCTGTGAACGTTGTTATACTGTGTTACCTTATGTCCCTTTAACTGTATTTTCCAGAATACCTTTCACAATACAAGACGGTATTGTTTATTTTTGGCCCCATAACTATATTTTCCTTTTAAGTAACTATTCTGTTAGCCCAGATTCTTATTAAGCTTTTCAGTCAGAAGGATCTTGTTACAAACAGGTACAGTTGCCATTAAAAACACTAGCAGCACCATAACTTTGAGTGCTATGCTCTGTGCTTCTCCAACACTTGCTTTGTCACAAATAGAGCAGTCACTTCTGTATACTCCACACATTTCTATTGTCTATCTTTATAAAGTGCAGTGGCATTCCTGAAAGTATTTGTGTACCTGTCCTGCAGCAGTGGTGTACATTATGTATCACTGTCAATGTAAATGATTGGTTTTATTTGAGCTGCTGTTGGATTACAATATGTACTGTATCTAGGACCACATTACTCGCTTCAACAATTCCTCTGATTATTTCCCCTGAGGAAATAGAATATGATAATGTTATTATCCAACAAATACAGCGGATTTACTGTATACTGTAATAAATGCCCTGTCAGCTTTTGCTAAAATTGCTTCAAAAACCTCCTTTGGTGCTGGACTGTTACAGATGGCGATAATCACCATGGTATTATCCGTGGCTTCGACAGCAGTGTGCATATTTAGGAACTAATTGAGAAATAACAAGGTGTCCAGTAGGCAGAAAAAGTATTAGATAAACAAAAGTCAAATGAGCCCCAAGAGAAGATAATAAAAAACGTAGTGATCTTATACTTTGTTAATATAGTATTTCCAATCTCATTTCCTCACCACCTTGTTTCATCTGGCGTTAAAGCCTATCTCTTCTGTGTCCCAAATCTCTAATTCTACCTCTGCCGCACTTCCCTTTTTCTGTTCTTTTCTGTCTTTCTTTTCTATCATGAACCCGAGAGCCTGTGTAAATGTTTTAAACCTTGAGGGAACACACTGTACGCAGCCGGGCGTAGCTAATCGCCTACTTCCTGAGTGTGAATTTGGGGATAATAGAGCGTTCTTTCGATGCACACATTTGAGCGTTTATCAGCTGGGGACAGTGAGGAGCAGCCAGGGCGTCTTTAGTCTTGTGTGTGTGTGTGTGTGTGTGTGTGTGCGTGTGTGTAGTGTGCAGATGTGTGTCCTTATAATTAACAGCTGGAAGCCATGACTTTGGACCAAAGGCTAGATGTAATGGAAGTGGATGTCAGCACACTGACTGCTGTTTGATAAGAACAAACTTTGGAAAATCTTTCTATCTCATTCACCTATTTTTTTACTGTCATTGTGTTTGGGTTAGTTTTTTTCTTTTGCAGCCTCACTGACTTCTTTATTATGGAAAAAACTGGTTTAATTTTTACAGTTAGATAATCTCTTTTCTACATGTTACACACATGTAATAACTGTTTAGTGTAGTTACTATGGTGGACTGTATTAATTCCTGTATCAGTGTTATTAGTGGTGAGCAATGTGTTGGCAGGAAATGTGATGAGGAAACTCAAGCAAAGGACATCAAAAGCGTATAATTCTGTATTTTGATGGATTGCACTGCTCTATTGGTACATTTCTGATCTGCAGCGTCTATTTGTTAAATCTGCGTGGATCTTGTGCATGTGCGACTGAGAGTGAGCTGGGGAGTGTAAACTGTTGTGGATGCCTGAAGGAGAGCTGCAGGCAGACACACCTTTGACCAACACACTTAGATTATGTCAACTAATGAGGAAAAAAAACATGAATATTATTCAAACAAAATTGTCCGATTCAGCTCAGTGGGTCTACAAGAACTGCCGTGAGTACATGTGTAGTTAAAAAGTGCTCGAAATGTTGATCTGTCTATTAACCAGGTACCTGGGCACCTACCTCTGGGCAGGTTTGTGTGTTGAGTGTGGCATGGGGTAGGCAGAATCTTCAGTTTTTATTTGTTTATTATAATTTTATTTTATTTTTTTGTGAATGTGCCACATAGTTATACGCATTGTAATAAAGTAATCTTTCTTTTGTCCACACAACTAGTGGACAACATAATATCATTACTGTTACTTTTTATAAATAATAAAGTATAGTTAAAGTAAGAGTAGATGTAGTGCTGTTGAGGGTCATTCAACTCAATTATATAATTTATTTTATATAGAAATCACATGTAACATAGATAAATATAAATAGTGCTTCAAGAGCACACAAAAACAATTTGGATGTTAGAGGTTTAGGTTGTGCAATAAGTACTTGTTTTTTTAAACACAATTTTGCAATAAGGTGTGGGACTTTTGTTGAATTCTTTTGATTTCTTTCTTTTAATTTTCACTTTCACTTCTGTGTTAGTTCAGACAACGATATGTCCCTCTAGGACTGCCATATGTGCTAGAAGGAAAGGCTGTGAGGTCAGCAATAACAATCTGAAATTTTAAGCATGAACAATTATAAACACAGCATAGGTATTAGGTAAAGCATATGTAAACAAATGTGGGCATGTTTCCTTGAACATAATAAAAAGTGTCATTAATGGGATTGAGATGAGTAAATGTCTGTTACATTTGGCATTTGATTAATTTGGTAATCATTGCTATTAGATGCAATTGTTCCATATGAGATTATTCAATGCTAGAAAGCTTCTCTGTTTTCCAGTGATGACTTTCCCCTTTCCACTTTAATTTTGTACATATCATTTGAATTAAATGCACATGCCAAAAATATATTTTTTGCTGTATATATTTTCTGCTTATGTGTAACTACAGTAAGCCCAAAAGACAAGAAGCCCAAAGAAACACGTCCTTAAATAAAAGTGCCAGTGGTCCACAGTTTACACTCGCTTTACTCCCCTTCCGCTCATCCATCTGCTTCTTGTCAGCCTGTAGTTACCAGTGCCGTCTCACAGAGAGACTGTCCACTCTTTGACAATGCTCACTTGACCACAGTAGTCCCTTAGTCGCACTCCACTTTATCACTCTGCCCCATACCATTTGGATAGCTCTTGCTTCTTCACCACTGTCTGTTCCTCTCGCTTCCTATTTTTCATGTGCAGCCTTCTTTCTGGTCTGTCCCTCCTCTTCTTGGAGCTGTCTCCTGTTATATACAGTAGACACCGTTGGGA
The DNA here is from genome assembly GCA_024349245.1 of Neodontobutis hainanensis. Lineage (NCBI taxonomy): Eukaryota > Metazoa > Chordata > Actinopteri > Gobiiformes > Odontobutidae > Neodontobutis > Neodontobutis hainanensis. Next base: position 1,518,918 of record JALDNG010000056.1, read on the forward strand.
TGATGAGCCTTGTGTCTTGAGAGCTTGTCAGCTGTGTCAGGGGTGTGGGAGAAGTCTGTCATTACAACTGTCCTCCTCCAAGCCTCTGTAAAGGCCCGAGGACTGGTGTTCAGCCCACTGCAGTGTGTGACTGTCTTCTTGTTTCATTATTAAGTGCCTCCAAGTCGCATAATACATACAGAACATGGATAGTTTAATAAAGTGCCCGGGACTGTTTTGACAATCTCTTCATCATTTCATATATGTGTGAACCTTGGATTTAATTGTTTTTAATTCTTCTACGAAGCAGGGATATATATGTCTACTTGTCTCTCTGTTTGACAGTGCTACTGGCTAACTCAACCAGCTGTCACCTAAAGAAATGCTGCACTCACAGCATTCTGTGTAACCCAACACAGTCATGACATGTTTTTGGTAAATCTGACACTTAATAACGTTTTCAGCACACAAATTTAAAGGGTATTTACATCTAATAAATTGTAAATGATAAATGTTCTGCTGATTGTAATGCTTAAAATGCAAGAGGCTAGTTTGGGCAAAGGATAAGACATAATAACCTAGGACTTTCCCACTGGATATCAGAAATTGTACATTACTTGTGGGAACATTTGAGTCCCAGTATTAATTTTGATTTAAATTAAATTTACACAAGTTTACCTATAATAATAAAGAACCTGTTCATCACAGAAATAGTGTCTTTATTGAGTTAATGTCATTTCTGACAAGCTTTTTTCATAAAACGCCCAGAATATTAAATATGTACACATGTAGATTTTAACAGTCAACTATTAAGTAATTGTTGCATGAACACATTTGATTTTAGAATGTAGGTCTGATACTCAGTCAATACCAGGGGCAATACTCTGTACTGTACATTTATACTGCCCTGGTCACATTTATACAGCCCTCAGATTGAGTATAAAGGCAATATTTATGGTATTTCTATTTCTTTCTATGGGTGGCTTAATTTGGCAGGTGGTGAAAAGCTGGAAAGCACCCCCTGACGTCTGCAGCACACTGGACTGTAGGAGTGGAGGAGGTCTATGTGAAGATGTAGGAAAAGAAAAAGTCACGCATTATTTGTGAGACAGGGAAGTCCAGGTTTTAGAGCTAGTCAGATTAATCAGTTGCTGAGGTTTTACTAATAAACTAATCAAAACAATGACGAATAATTTATACATGGGTTGTGCATTTTGTTTTATTGTTAAAGGAATAACTATCAATCTGTATAAATGAGTTGAATTAATGTGTTGTCACTGTAGTGAAGGGTCATTGTATTGAATTTGTTGTAAAAACTACGTGCTGTATTCACATGGTCTGATGGTCTGAACTATATTCAGACCATCCTGTATTTCTGTTTTTGTATTTGAATGAAAGAGCATATATTACAAGATTGTCTTCTTTCTGCTCCTTTTCAATTGTGTCACAAAAAAATGGATGACATTATGACCCAAAGAATGGATATTTGTGCACATGATTAAAAATAAATAGATAAAAAAGTAAACCAATAATTCAAAACCATAAAATTCATAAAATATTTAGCCCTAAAGTAATTTTCTTGTTCCCTTGAAATGAAAAAAGCCTTTTCTACATATTGCTTTACATGATACTTTTCAGATACTATCAAGTAGGAACTATTCGAGTGGCGAGGCACAGTAACATCGGGTCCAAATACATAAGTCCCAGATAAAGACAAATTTCCACTCTGCTAAGAGATATGTACATAAGATATGTTAACAGTCTAGCCACAGGAGGTTAAAATCCAGTGTACTTTTTGTACCAGTCCCAAGCCCTGATTAATAAAGAGGGTTGTTTCAAAAAGGGCATTTGACCTACAACAATTCCTAAATTCAATATGTGAATCATGACTTCCATACCACCATCGACGCTGTTGACCTTTACGGTACTGGTGGAAATTGAGCTATGTTTTGAAGACATAGTTGTCAAGGCCAGGTTGAGATGGTTTGGACTTGTGCAGAGGAGGAAAAGTGAATGTATTGGTCAAAGGATGTTGATGTTAGAGCTGCCAGCCAGTCGGCTAAGAGGAAGACCAGAGAGGAGGTTTATGGATGTGGTAAAGGAGGACATGAAGGTAGTTGGTCTGAGAGAAGACGATTCAGGGAAAAGGGTTAAATGGAGACAGATGAGTCGCTGTGGCAAACCCTGAAGGGAACTGCCCAAAAGGAAAAGAAGGAGTCTTGTGGCCGTTAGCAGCAGTGAAGTTGGAGTCCTTTGGGCCTTTAGTGTGGACAAATCCTGAAAGGTTTTATGTTGCTTTAAAAATAACAGTGGTATTTCAAAAACCATGGACATCTCTGGACCAGTCAAATTTCTTGCCTGTTGCTCATATGTTATACCATTTAATCAATGTTTAATCAATCAGTCTGTAGCTGAGCACATGGGCAGTCTTTATTGGCCTCATAATTCCACATACCGACTGATGTGTCTTTGCAGCTGTCACCACTGAAATGCTTAGCTAATTTTAGTCTTGTTAGAGCATCCTTTACACATTGTTTTTTGCCCTTCTTCGTCTGTCCTTCCTATGTCTGCCTCGTCAGACAGATTTCAAAGCTGGACAATTAACCTAATTACCTTTGGTCTTAAAATGTGACAAATATCTCTATTTTTGTGTCTATTTAGATGTATATCCAGACCACCACCCTGACCATCTCCCTCAGCCTGTCTGCCTCTGTGTCTTTGGGGATGCTCTATATGCCCAAAGTCTACATCATCCTCCTTCACCCCGAGCAGAATGTGCCCAAAAGGAAACGCAGCTTTAAGGTGGGCAAATAGTGCATATTAACATCACATTAGGGGTAGTTTTTGCCAGATTTAGTAAACCTTGTTTGAGAATGAGTAATTGTGTTGTGTATACTTAAAGCACAATCTTACTTTAAAGCTGTGAGATAAAATGTATCTTCTGCATTAACACCCATCGCAAGTGCTTTACGCACAGCTTCAAATACACATTTACTCCATTAAGGGCCAAATCCTACATAAACATTCATAGCACATAGTAAAAGTTAAGAAAACGTCTTTAAAGTCTGTTCTTTGATTTCTGCTGAATTCCTATTGTACTTGGCATAAAAGCAGTCGCAGATAAAAAATACAACTCAACTGGCACTCACAAAACACAACCACATTGGGCAATAAAAAGTCTATCTAAACTGCACATTGTTTTAATTTTCAAAAGCAGCTGAAAGTTTGGCATTTTGGTATGCAGTATTGACAGGGCATGTAGAATAAACACAATTATTTTAGGAGCCTTAAATTTTATGTTTTAAAAAAGCCAATGTTAGTACTTTAACACTAAACACTCAATTTTGCTTCAGTGCGGTTTTACTAGCTTCCAACAACATTCTGTCGTAGACAGACAGGAGAAAAAGTAGATACTTGGAGAGTGACTGATTTCAGAAAATGTTGAGTTTGAACTCTTCTTGTGCAGGCCATTGTGACAGCTGCCACCATGTCAGGCAAACTGACCCAGAAGGGAGGAGACCGGCCTAATGGGGAGGTGAAGACTGAACTGTGTGAGAGCATGGAGACCAACAGTGAGTAAGAGAACACCCAGCTTTTATACTTATACATATAAAAATATATAGTGTGTAATTGAAAGTAGCCTATAATTTAGCAGGAAGCTTATATTTACATATATATATATATATATATATATATATATATATATATATATATATATATATATATATATATATATATACATATATATATATATATATATATATATATATATATATATATATATATATATATATATATATATATATATATATATATATATATATATATATAAGTAACAGTAATTAATACAATACCATATATTACACACATTCAATCTTACTCACACAGACAGTTACACTAGCAAGAAAAGGAAGTGGGTGTTTAATTGTGATTATACTGCTGTACAAGTGTTCACTTTTTTGCTTTAGCAAGTAAATTATGTGTCTCAGGTATTAGCAGCAATTTGGCATAAATAAAAAAAAATCCCATTTTTGGAGCAAAATGTTAAAAACATGTAACGCATGTGTGTGCAGACAGTGAGTGGGTGGAGATCATCAGTGAGTAGCTCAAAATTTAGCTGCCTTATATAGTTTATAAACAAACATTTAGGTTTCATCGCCTAAAGGTTAACTGATTGCTAAAGCCACAAAACATACATTAAAGTTTAATGTGCATTGCTTTTATAGACAAGCAGATAATTCTCCATTTTCAAAGAGTGAATTTTAGCGTATGTTTTGGCTGCCATTGCTCCTTATGTTCTTTTTAAGTAATATCTACACCTGTGGACCCTGGTTAGGGTGTGGTCTATTTGTGGTCTATGTGTAGTGTAGCTATTAACCTGTTAAGTAGGGGGCACAGTTGCTCAGTGGTATAGCGTCCAGATAGGCTGTAGGCACAAAGTGGCTGCCAGTCAGTTCCCAAGGCAGCTGTGGCTACAGACGTATCCTTATCAAACAGTCTTTTGGTCCCTTGGGAGAGAAGCACAATATAAATCTAATTCATTATTATTAATCTATTCATCTAGTTGGCATATACATACTTTTATCTGTTTATGTCTATGCACGACTAGCTTAGCTGCTGTCCATACTCGTCCTTGCTTTGGCCTACTTGTGGCCACCACTTTCTGCAATTACAACCCTCGACAACTATGTGGATTAACTATATGTGGCTTGTACTCCTCTGGTTCGTGCTGTCTTTGATCCACCATCCTTTGGCTACACTTTTCCAGTAAACTGCTACTGAGTTTAAGATCCATAAACCTCACGGTCCACCAGCACCAGCTCTGCTCCAGCACCCGGACATTCTATACGTGCCCCATTGGAGATGTAGGCTACTCACCAGGGGTCACATCGGAATTTCTATTATAAAAACTCCAACTCCATCTAGTCATTCTGGTCCTCCTCTTGCTGCCAACAGAAGACCACCAGTCACTGCACCAATCTCAATGTGCTGGCTCGACTATGAATGTCAGTCTGAGCACCACCATGGTCAGCTTTGGTCTTCTCAACATACACTCCCTCAAACATAAGTGCTGTCTTGTCCAAGATCTCCTGACAGACCGTAAGTTGGAGTTTCTCTGTTTAACAGAGACATGGCAGCAGCCACATGACAATACTCAACGACGACGCTACTCCACCAGGGTTTTTTTTACCTCTCTCAACCTTGTGTCACTAGCCGAGGAAGTGGTGTTGCAGTTATCTACAGCGAGAACTGGAAGATAGCACCCGTGCATTTGGACACTTATCATTCATTCAAGGACACTGCATGTCAACTCTCTGGACCCGTTCAAGGATTTAAATTTTGAACTTTGCAGCATTCCTACACATCTTTCATCCAACATAATATTACTAGGGGTCTTCAGTGTTCACTTGGACATTGTAAATAACTTTCTCACTAAAGACTTCACATCTTGTTTGGACTGTTTTGTCTTTCAGCTCTGGTATTACATCTTCTGACTGTGAAGCAAATCACCTCCCATTCTCTGTCAGTCTGTCTCTATCCAAATCCAACCCCCCATGAACCATAAACCATTCAGCAAAATTAAGGACAGAGACTTGGACAATTAATTCCTCCACATTGAAAACCTCCCCAGTACAGACTGAACAATTACTCTCTCACTACAATACACACATTCTAAACAATCTCGCTCCACTGTCTTATTCACTCACTCTGCACCCGTAGTTCATTCCCACACTCAAACATTTAAAAGCGTAAGGCCACCAACCTGAAAGACTATACAGAAAACTAGACTTGTGCACAAAAACATGTACAAACCACACTCTCCACTACAAAGACTGCATTCCCAAAGCCACATACTACTCCAGTTTAATAAACTCTAATCAAAGTAAAGCCAAGGACCTTTTCTCACTCATCACTAACATCACAAAACCTTCTGAATCACTTCCCCCTCACCTCTACTTCTCAGATTTCTGTAACACCTAGGCTTCATTTTTTACATTTAAAATTGAGCACATTCACCAGCAACTCACACGCATTTTGGTTGTAAACGTGGAAACGTGGAAACGTTTTTAAATCTTTGAACTCCGGGACCTGGTTTAAAAAAATTACATATTTGGGCTTCCAAAATGCCGGATCCATGTGGATGAAACACCCATACTATAAACACGATTAACATTTGCGAAAACGCCCAAGCCCGTCTCTGTGTTGACGTGGCCTAATTTAAAAATCCAAATCTTCCTCCTGCAAATTGGACCCATTCCCTACTATCCTTGTCAAAGCCACATTCCCTTCTCTGTCCCCTCTCATCACTAACATTATTCAAACCTCCCTCTCCTGGAACTGTTCACTCCCCTCTTAAAACTGCTGCTTTTACTCCCATATGCAAAAAATCCTGGTTCAGATCACACTGACCTCAATAACCTTTTCTAATCTTCCTTTCATCTCCATCATCTCCATCTTCATTTCATCTTCATCAAAATTCTGAAAAAAAAAAATTCATCTTCACACCCACTTATCTTCAAATATTCTATATGAACAATTCCAGTCTGGCTTCCGTCCCCTCCACAGCACTGGAACTGCCCTCCTTAAAATAACTAATGACCTTCACATTTCTGCTAACTCCAGTTCACTCTCCATCCCCCTTCTGCTTGATCTAACTGTAGCCATTGACACCATTTCACACTCAATCCTTTTGCAGAAACACTCTCCTCATTTGGTTCCACTCCTACCTCTCAGCATCATCTGCACACCCAGTTCATTCAGCTCAAATCCTTTACTTCCCATCCTGTCCCCATTGCCAAAGGTGTGCCCCAGGGCTCTGCCCTGGGGCCACTGTTGTTCATCATATACCTTCTTCCCCTTGTTCACATTTTCCAAAACTGCTACATGGATGACACTCAGCTCTACCTCTTTAAGCAAACCCAATTCCACACTCCTATTCTCCTAACTAATCAATTGCCTCTGTGAATAAATCCTGCAAACCTTCACCGCAAACTTCCTTAAACTAAACATTAATAAAACTGAACTTCTCCCCATAGGCACCAAATCCATCATTAACAAAATCAATAGCTTCTACATTCCTTTTGAAAACTCCACCATAACCCCACCCCACAGTAAAGAGTGTGTCCTCAACAGCACACTCTCCTTCACTTCCCACATCAATAATATCAGCTGTTTTGCCTACTTCCACCTCCGCAACATCCTCTGCCCCTCCCTCACCCCTCACGCTACTGCTGTTTAGCACAGCCTCATCGACTCCCGTCTGGGTTACTGCAACTCCCTTCTGTTTGGTCTTGCTTAATAAAACCTCCATAAACTTCAACTGATCCCGCAACATCACACACACACCCTTTACCAATTACATTACACATGTCCTGCAACAACTCCACTGGCTCCCCATTACATACAGTATCAACTAAAAATACACACCCCCACCCCTCCATACCCCCACACCCCCACCCCGGCTCCCTATCCTCAGACTGGCCTACACATTCTCACCTTAATTGCATTGTCCTGTTTAATTGTTGTTTTTAACTGTAATTTAATTTAGTATTTTTAACTTTTATGTTTGTATGTATAAATTGAAAATTGCATACTATTATTATTATTATTATTATTATTATTATTATTATTATTATTATTGTTGTTGTTGTTGTTGTTGTTATTATTATTATTAATTTAATTGCATGTTCATAAAATAACTGCCTGAAGTTCATCAGTAGAAAAATGATCATGTGATGTCACCTTAAAAGTATCAAATGAACCTGTGCATCCATAAAACAAATTGGGATATTTGCAGCTTTAGTAATCAGGGTTAGTATGTATCTGGACATTGTTTGATAATCCTCATTTTCCTACTTTTCCTAAAGGTGTATTACAGAAAGCCCACAAAAAAATTTGATTTTGTTTCCTATTCTCAGGACAGATGCCAGCCTTCCATCTTTATAAATTAATAAATGACAAAATTTTAATATTTTTGAGGAAAAGAGATGTTCTAGCCTTATATGTAGTCTATATAATTTCATTTAGTGTTTAAAATAATGTAATCCACATGTGTTTTCATTTTACATTTGGTTTCTAGATTTTATGTCAGTGCTTTTGCATAAAAAAATTGTGTTTCATACATCACTTCCAAAATAGTGAATAGTAAACCATGACTGATTTTGTACAACATGATGTCTTTTTCTTTCTTACACTGCACTGACAGTCAAGCACCACTTCAAAGCTCCATTTCATGTTCAGCTGCTTCTTCTCCTATATCAGCAGTCTGTACGGTGATAGAAAAAAAAGATGCATCCTTAATTGTGTGCTTTGTGTCCAATTACTCTAAAATGTCCTACGCACTAATCACGGAGGTCATGTACGTCTCAGACCTGCTGTGGATGTGCTTCTCTTTGAACATGTGGCTCAGTGGTAGAGTGGTCGTCCTTCAACCGAAAGGTAAAGGGTTCGATTCCCACTCTCTGCACAGTTTATACTGTCGTTGAGTCCTTGGGCAAGACACCTAACCCACCTTCCCTTCAGTGGCTGTTACACTGGTAATTAGTAGCTTAATGTATGTCACTTTTGATAAAAGTGTCAGATAAATGTAAATGTATGTGCATCTTAGAATAGATGTGAAGCTAACCATGTTTTTTTTTCTGTCAGTACTTGATTAGCATTGCCAAAGGAAGTAGGTCAGAGTTCATTCATTTAGCCAATAATTAATGCTCTTTGTCATCCCCTTTCGTACTGCACTCATCCAAAGTTATTAAGCTCAATATGTAGCTAATAATATTGTATTTCAGCTACAGTAAGTGGAACATGTGAAAAGTACAAAAAACGAAATTCATTCTGACATTTTTGCTAAAGCGTTCCTAAGAAAATATTAATAGAAGTATTTCTGAATGCATGAAATGCTCCAACACATATTCCTTTCTATATGTCTTTTCATGCAAGCACTGTGATAGCAAATGAAAAGAGAAATAAAAAGCCTGCATGGAAGCATCAGAGTATAATAATAGCACAGTTAGAGGCTGTGGTTGCTGCAAAAACATTGACATTTAACTTGGAATGCTTGAGGGGACACAAGACATAATGGGTTTGACAAAAGAAAAAAAGCTCTGACAACTCAGGTGGAGTGTGGAGGTGACACCTTGGACGAGACACCGTAACATGGCCGTCTGGAGTAAAACCTGCTCTTTTTCAAGCTCCCTCCATACTGCCACAGTAGAAATAGTAGACACTATGAGGAGAAGGCCTGTATTGTCTGCAAGAATCCTGGCTTTCATAACTCTTATTCTGAAATTTCAACAAATGTGAATAACATTAAAATGGTGTATTGTAATAAAAGTCTCCTTATAGTCTATGTTTACCTGATATAGAAGAGAATTGTGGTCCAGTGAAAGGCCTCAATAGGGTCTACTTTAGATTTTCTTAAGTTTATTGCATCTCAATTAATTGAGAAGGAATGACCAGTGGGATTGTCTAGTCTTTCCAAAACGTTCTTTCAAGTAACTGCTAAAGGACTGCAAGGAACAGCTAAATATATGACTTTAGTGTTTCCTCAACATTTATCTATTTTCTCACTGATTTTAGGACCACTTTCTACAATACAATATGCTTTATTGCCCTTGTGGTAAAACCAGTCTTGGACACATGCTGCACCCTTAATGTCACTGGATATGAACAAAACACAAAGGGGCATACATTATAATACAGACAACCTTATATTTCACATAAAAGGTAGACCTACTGCAAATATTCTGGTAGTAAAGTATAAAAAAAGTATGAAAGTAAACAGTGAATAATTGCACAACCTCTGCAGTAATTTAAAGATTTGCTTCAAATTTGCTTTGTATATAAAGTAAACTAATGAATATTTGCTTTATTTTTCCAACTTTAACTTATTCTTTCTATTCCCAGCTTCATCAACTAAGACGACATATGTCAGCTACAGCAATCACGCCATCTGAAGGGATCACAGAAGAGGAAGAAGAGGGAGAATTCAGCTGGGCAGAAGGTCTAGCTTGTCTATGGAAAGAGTCAAGCGAAAGAAGGAACTGTAGTTTAATCTTCCGATTGGTTAAAGCTCCGGCGGATGTTCAGACTGGCCAATGGCATCTAAGCATGAGACATTTTGTATTGTTCCACATCAAACCACAAAGAGGTGGGACCACATAAACAGCCAATCGTTGTGCCTGCTTCCCCGCTGCTCACAGCTCATTGGTCCTACTATGAACTTACTGTTAAAAAAAGAGACTATGTGAAAAAAGTGACATGCCATAGGACACTGTGGACAGAACAAAATCTGTAAAAGGCACAAAAAAATAATAAAACAATAAAGAAGCACAAAAAAAAAAAAACATGTAGACATTATATCTAAAAGGGCAAATGTTGGGCGGGGAAAGAGATTTAACAGATTACATTTTAAAAGATATTTAAAAGAGAATTGTAAGAGAAAATCTATGAGACTCAAAGCTGTTTGTTGTTATTCTCTACTTGTAAGTATTTTTGTGGTTGTGACGATTTTTTCATTCTTGTCTCACCGTTGTCTGATGGATCGCCCTTGCATACTGAGATGAGTGTGTTTCCTCCTGCTGTCTTGGCTAACCGGGTTGTAGCCTTGGGTCGTGAACCTGTACAATGCCATGGTTGAAGCATGCCAGTTTTTATACAAAAAGGAGATTTATTTATAATAAAGGAATGTTTTGCAAATGTGTAGAATGGTGGTTGTGTTTTTGAAAAATGTGTGAGCTACTGATCAGTTCGTCCTACAAGTGACACCAAAGAGGAGGAAGTATTCAAACCAATGCAGATTATTTTTTTCATAAATTTATAAGCTTTCAACTTGGAAAGTGGCAACTCCACAGTGTTTACATGTGACAGCTTCTGAATAATTCAGTAGGTTTCAAATGTTAGAGCTGTGGGTTGCCTGTTACAGTCTGAAAGATGAAGAAAGAAGAAGAGGAAGAAATTGTCATTGGTGTAGTTTGTCTGTAAATTCCTGCAGTAGCAAGGAGTCCATTCTATATGTAAGTGATAAAAGTACTTAAGTACATCTAACTAGAAAACCCCACTGGGAATGAATCTATATTAGATTGACTGTATAATAAGATCAGTCATAGCAGTAAAACTGAAAATAAACACTACAAAGCTGAACATTTCAATATTATTAAGCCAATTTACTGGTATTAGCGCCCCAGTAAGAGTGGAAAATTGCTCTCCTCTTCTCTCCTAAAAGCTTTAATTTATCACATTTTATGCTTTTATCAGGCATAATTCATCTCTCATCACATCTGATCATAGCACAGTTAGCATCTTGGACATTTACTTCTGTTAAGTGCTTTCAGGTCTCACCTGTGCCACACACTGGCTGTAATGTGTCAACAGACAAGCCACTGATGGATCCGAGAGAGAGACGGCGCTTGTGAGGTGAATAAAAGACAGACAGATAGTTGTCAAAGTAAAGTGGACAGAATTCCCTCCTCTCCCAAGTAACAGCCTGAAACCCACCACATGTCTAACCTTCAAAAATACATGAGTGCTAAGAAAGAAATGGTCAGCCGCATGACTGAATCCATTCTTGTTGGAGTGGAACAATCAATATTGCTGAAGACAAAATGAAACGACATATCACAGTATTTACCAGGCAACTGTAAGCCCTCGAACTAGGACTGGGAAAAAGTGTTTCTCAGTGTCTTGGTGAATCTTGATCATCACACAGAGATAGTATGTTACAATACAGCCATATTATTTTCTGTAATTCTAATAGGCCAATTATGGTCAAAATACTAAATATGCTATATTCTAAAGAAGGCATATAAAACAACTGTTTGCACTGGTAGAGAAAATGTTTTTTAAGTTTATATTAGGGCTATTTACTTTAGCTACACATACAGATTCTGAAATTATAGATAACAATAGAAGTGAGTTGATTATGTAGAGTAAATGTTATTATAATGTTGTTATTACTACTATGTTCAACACTAAAATGCTGTCCACGTACGTATATGCTACACTTGATTTGAAAACCACATAAAGACATTAATGCATTTATTGTCAACAGGTCATACACATAACCATGACTGTAGACTTAACAAATCTTACTGTATATAATAATTACATTGGCCCCGGTGAAAATGATTCCATTTGAGAACAAGTCCATGTAAGAATTATAAGGAACCTGCTACAGATGTAGGGCACTCTGTCTGTCATACTTTTGATTTGTGTAAACAAAAGTTGGAGTAGCTGTCTAACAAACGTGATAACAACGCTAACTGTCTGGGGATAGGGCTGCATCCTCTGACATGTGTTTGTCATCACAGATGTAAAGCTCATCAGAGTGCTACCAGATGGAGGCTGTCCTGACGTCACTGACACTCTGTCAGAGAGTGATACAGCTGTTTCTGGAAGAGGATGGGTTTACTGTGATTAATTAGCAGCGGATTGGACTGACATGAGCGCCAGAGCACAGGTGTGAACCACTGGCAGACGGCCAGCCACTTTAATTGTACAGTACTTTTCTTTTAAATTTTAGCAGGTTGACACAAAAACCAAACACACATATTTTTGTGTCTGTTTTTAGAGTAAATTAATCTACAATCTTCCTTTGGCGTCTCCCTTCAGCTTTGAGTCTGGCATAGATTTTTTGGCATAGGTTTGGCTGAAGTTTTGGTTCCAGGAGAATCAAACCACGCTCTACTGGGTGAAAATTGAGGGGTCTCAGCTCCGTACTAATAACCAGACTCTTTGTTTCCAAAAGGACAGGTGCGTTCAATGATTTCAGTGATTAGATTTATCAGCCACAGTTTTATTCAAAAGAGAAGCGCTGCCACATCTTCCAACCTAAGCACGTCCAGACCTGTCAGGGCTAGCTTTACAAGCTGATAAAGCCAGGGTTCAGGCCACAAATACTTTGCTTGGAGTAGGTCAAGATTGATATTTGCGAGTTTGTAAACTCTAAAATCTTGTGAGAATCAAGCCACAGTGCAAAGCCTTATAATTATAATTGATTAAAATCATCACTTGAAACAAATATCTGGACTGGTCTAATAGTGAAATGTGTAAAAACAAGGTGAAAATCATCCCTAGATGGGGCGCAGTGGCCCAGGAGGTGGAAAAATATGTATATATAAATGTATATAAACTCTCACGCATAAGCTGCAGTCTTATTGATCCAAGCTCAGGTTCCTTCGAGATGTCTGTCTAAGCGGTATAAAATGAATGAATGAAAGCTTCCAACAAAGGCATCTTGCCTTGGGGTATACATATATTTTGCTTTACTTAAAAGGCAGATTCAGAGGAGAAGCCTGTGATGAATTGAAAAACACAACTTGCAGTAATTCTAGTTTTTTGTCTGACCTAATTAGATGTGTAAATCTTCCTACAGTGTAGAGCACTCATATTTTACAGATATGTGCTGCCAGATGGAGATTTACCATTTTAATTTTTTTATTTAACCTTTATTTATTCAAAAAAGTTCCAATGACATTAAAAATCTTTTTTTCAGGGGTGTCCTGGCCCCCATGAAATATAATATAAACATCATTCATATCCTAAAGAACAAAGATGTCTTAGAGTTCAGATGAAGATTGGTTTTGTATTTTAAGTCATCTATTCAATATTTTTGGGCCAAGAAACTTTTAATTATTTTAAACATTTGCATGTTTAAATTACATTAATAATTTCTTTAGAGGTCTTTTATCTGTGTGTGTATTCATTATTTAAGGAATAAGTGAGTTGGTAATCTTGTAGAGTTGTTGAAATGTCACTTTGCTCCTTTGGGTTCTAGTCCTTGACAAGTTTCTGTCCAGTGTTTAAATATTTTATTTATTAGTTGTTGTTGTCATTATTGCAATATAGTCCAAAGAGCATACAACAACACTGCAGCCATCCAGGAGACACTTGGTTATATTAACACATTTTACACCCATTTATGACAGAACAATTGAAAAACTGTCTCCAGCCTGAGTTCATCCACCTGCTGCCTCGATGTTCTACCCACTAGATTTCTAAAATCAGTACTAAGCAGTTTGTTACTAAAACTCACGGATATAGTCAATAATTACTTACAGTCTGGAACATTTCCAAGGGCTTTAAAAATTGCTGGCATCAAGCCTCTCCTTAAGAAGAGCAGTCTTGATGCTACAGTGCTCAACAACTATCGGCCCATATCAAACCTGCCATTTTTTGGGAAAGTCATCAAAAAAGTTGTATATCAGCAACTTAATGACTTTCTATTACTTAACAACTGCTTTGATCCTTTTCAGTCAGGATTCAGGCCCATCACAGACTGAGACTGCACTTATCAAAGTCACAAATGACATCCGTCTGAACACTGACGCGGGCAAAGTCTCTGTTTTAGTTCTGTTGGACTTGAATGCTGGTTTCAGTCATATCTTGAAGACAGGAAGTACTTTGTTTCGGTTTGTAACTGTATCAGACCAAATGGCCCTGACATGTGGGGTTCATCAGGGGTCCATCTTGGGACCTCTATTATTCAATCTCTACATGCTTCCTTTAGGCCAGTTAATACACAGCTGTGGTGTATCCTACCATAATTATGCAGGTGACAATCAGATTTATATTTCATTCACTACGGGTTAAAATGGACCAAATTATTCACTGTGTCACTACATTGAACAGATTGATGTGTGGATGCAAAATAATTTTCTCCAACTGAACAGAAAGAAGACTGAACTAATCATCTTTGATTGTGAGTGTCAGCAGTCACCTTGAGTCTCTTTCTCTAAAATCTAAAAAACAGGTTAGAAATCTAGGGTTCATCATGGACTCAGACTTAAATTTCCAGAGTCACATTAAGTCAATTACATCATTTGCATTTTATCACCTTAAAAACATTTCCAGAGTCAAAGGGATAATATCTAAATCAGACTTAGAGAAACTTATTCATGCTTTTATCTCCAGCAGGTTAGATTACTGTAACGGCCTGCTCACTGGTTTCTCAAAACGAGGGTTAAGACAGCTGCAGTTTATTCAGAACGCTGCTGCTCGGGTTCTAACTAACACCAGGAAGTACAACCACATCAGTCCAGTTTTAAAATCTCTGCACTGGCTTCCTGTTGCTCAGAGAATAAACTTTAAAACAGCACTGCTGGTTTACAATGGTTTAGCACCAGAATATATTTCTGAAATGCTAGTTGCTTATGAACCTCCTCGGACTCTGAGAACATCTGGGACAGGTCTTCTGCTTCTGCCCAAAGTTAGAACTAAACAGGGTGAAGCAGCATTTAAGTTTCATGCAGCAAAAATCTGGAACAGCCTCAACTAAAACAATGTTCAAGAGGAGGTTAAAAACATTTAGCTCCACCTACACTCCAACTTAAAGTTTTTTTTTATCTGGACTCTTCTTTTATAATGTTTAAAATTTTACTTATGTTTCTAAATTTAAATCTTGTAAGTTGTCTTTTATTCCTGTAAAACACTTTGAGTTACCCAGTGTATGAATTGTGCTATATAAATAAAATTGCCTTGGCTTGCCATTATTAGTATTAGTTTAAAAATTCAGCCATTCCACTAGTAGAGACAGAAAATGTATGACACTTCAAAAAGTGGTTTCAACACTAAGACCATCCTAAAAATGACTGTATTTAATCAGAAAAGTATCATCCTACCTTCTGTCACTGTTTACCTGAGTAACACCAAGGTATGATTTCCCCTTTTTGTAAATACAGGTTCACAAATCTTGTTACTGGTAGCAATGACATCAAGTTTACAAAAATCCAAAAACCTCAGATATAATATTTTTAGAGGCCTATTATTTCACAGTTCCTAGATTTGGTGGGTTGTCTTTTGGGACATCTAAATGCATCAATAAGCCTGGGGAACAGTGTGTGCAGGTGTGTGTGTGTGTGTGAGCGCACCCTTGCAAGGAAACGGGACACCTGGGAGAGACACAGCCAACACAAATGTCTCACCTGTCAATCAGACGCTCCCAACACCGTCACACTGAGGAGGAGGAAAAGGAGCTCCCATCCTCTTAATGAGGAAGGCCTGCGTTTGGGATTTGAGCTGCTTAAAGAACGGAACAGTGATTTGAGAGACAAAACAAAGAAACAAAAAGCAGAGAAAAACAGACTGTTTCTCTGTGTTTACGGCTTCTCGGGCAGCGCGTGAAGCCTCCCAGCCGAGACTTTATCGTAATTAGCTCTGTCAGATGGCCTGTGCCAGGGGAAGCTATTACCTTAAATAGACTCACCAGTGATACGGATCCTGGTTCCTACAGATGTTTGCATGCCTGTTGAAGATACAGCTGGTTGGCACCAGTGTGGGCTCTTAGCCAGCTCCGTGAGTCTGTTTACTGATGCAGAATTAAAATAGATAAATCAGGCTTCTCAGTAAAAAAAAAAAAAAAGACAAAAAGAAAAGTGTTGAACAAAGATAGTGTTACAAACCCTGAAAGCCTTTGGAAACCACACAATATTTAAGGAGTTTCTAAGCTTTGTCGAAGGATACACACTCATTAGGTCAGTAGTGTCTACCTCATTTTATTGTGAAGCATGTAAATTAGTGAAAGCATAACTGATTGGATTCAGTAGCCTTACAATCTGTAAACTCTTTTATGCCTATTTAAGATGCATTCCTTTTCCATGTTTTTCAGTAAGACACAAATTATAAGGCTTGAAAAGCTGTAAATTTCATCGACAACTATTTTTTTAACCACTGTAATGACTTTAGCTGTTGCTTTCTGCAGAAACCTGACTGCATTTTATGGGAAGTGGTCCATACTGACTACTAACAGCTTTTACAGGTACCGATTGTGAACATAATATATTACAGTACATCATGACTCACACAAAAGGTAATTCTTGTAAATTGCATAATAAACAAACATGGGTAACATGAGTATATTATAGTTTTGTTGAAGTGTTGAGCTACACATCTTGTGAAATTCAATAGAAAACTATGCCTACTTTGGTTAAAATATTGTTTCACATTGTGGCTTAATAACATAGTTTTAACAGAAAAGTACATTATTGCAGTAAATCCGCCTGTATATCTGGACCTACAGGGTTTTACGAACGATGCAACAAATCTGGCTGGTGTATTAAGAAATGAATGGTGAAATTACACTTCTACATAATGATGCTGTTTTTGTTAAGATAGACTTCTTCAAAAATGTTTGGCAGCACTGACAGGGCCTGTGTTTAAATAGTGCTTTATGTTGCAAATTAGGCTGCCTAATGGATTTAGAATAAGTTTTTAACTACTCATTATTCCATTTTGTTAATTGTACCTAATGTAGGTGTATTTGTTTGAATGCAATTGTAATTATGGATGCAGTCTTTTCACCACCATCTGCCATCTGCCATTAGCACATAGGTTAAGACCACTCTTAAATTAAAAAATGCTAAGAGTGGTATTAGCGAAGACAGAGAAGTATGCATTCACTGTGAGCTATTTCCGTGTATGTGTAAATTTCCCCTGTATGTATTAAACCTCAGTGCATAAAGGTGATCTTTATGTGCCGTGCATAATATTCAGTCTCATGTAACATGCTTTATTTTGTCAAATGTCTGCTGTTGTAATGACTCTGTAAACATGAATAACTTAAACCTGTAAGGAGTAGTGGGAGATAACACATAATCCTATGTCCTCTTCTGATATCAAACCAGGACATCTGTCGCCAAGAGGGGGATTATCTCCTCGACTCCCAGGTCACCTGTTGACAAGATTATGAGGTGCAAGGGTGACAAATCTGTGGCTAACACCTATAGATGCAGCTGCTGAGTTGACTAACAGGTGTTAATAGCTGGTGTGATGTTAGCATCAGGCATATGGCTTGGTGGATGATAGCTTCCAAAATCACAGTCATGGGGTGTGTAATTTAACGTAGATAACACAGAGAGGTGTTGGATGATGAGAGGTAAAAACATAAAAGATGTCTTACAGCTATGTATTGCTTTGAGAACCCTATGTTTGTAACTGCCGACATGTGGCTTATTACTGAGAGGATGAGAATCATTTGATGGGGAGGCAAAGTTGCAGAGATCTCCTCCTGGTTTATGGCCCGTGACACAGAAGCATGCTTCTCATTCAATGTGGCTACATGCAGTTTACATCTGCTGAAACATGTGGCTCTATAAATATTAGCTGCCAAGCTGCACCTAAAGGAAAGAGTGGAAAAGAGGGAGCAGGTGTTTTTCTTGCAGGTTTTAACAAGTTTCTAGTTATGAGTGTGTACATACTGTATTACTCAATAGATTACATTATATAGGATGACTTAAACTCCTCCTTAGGTCAAATAAAGTCCTGTAATCGGTCTTGAGTTACAAGTAGTCTAAAGTTATTTGTTGTCACCACATCAAACAGTCAAATCCTGTCCACTATGAGTGAAAGAAAAGTTTTTGTGTTATCATTCATATTCTCTGAAAAATGGTAAAATTCTTTCCATTGCAATTGTATCTATCATTTGTCCATGGCACCACATTATAAATGTTCTTTTTTGCCCATTATATCTTTTGGTCAATCAGCCCAAACTCAGTACATCAAGCTGATGTCATTTACCATCAAGTTTTCACAACAGCCTTATGTTTTTTTTGTTTTTGTTTTTTGTTTTGCAGTGTTTCTGAAATCTTATTTTAATGGTCTTTAGCAGTGCACTCATCAGTTCTTATCTGAAGCTGTCAATGATGCAGCATTAGGTCCACAAAATCTAGTCTATGCATTTCTTTTCCTATAAATTTCAGACAATAGTAGTTTATACAGATTTGGAAAGTATTTTATTGAAATATTGAGATAGATAAAAGAAACTTTGATAGCAGCTGGAAAACAAAAGCACTGCACAATAATTTAAGATAAATAAATCTCTGTGGTTGTTATCTGTTTGTATGATTCATCTTTCTGACAGACTTTACATTTAAAATACTTCATTCACACTCATCTGGTGGTTAACACTTTGCCTCAAGTGACTTACTGTGATTTTTAATAATAAAAACAAATACATATTTTACACATGATCTGTGTATCTCCTTAGATATATCATATATCACATATATATATATATATATATATATATATATATATATATATATATATATATATATATATATATATATATATATACTATAGCATTATTATATTATTAACTCATCCTTTGCATAATGGCACCAAGAATCAAGAAAAGAAATATTGAAGCAGCTTTCTAAAAACTGTCTGATATCTTGACTGTGCAGTTATAATATACTCTGTGTCTTAATGAGACAATCTAACAAAGATTATCCTTTTCTTCTCATTTGCTTGACAATAGGAATTAATTTCAAATGAAGTGGACGACTCTCCCTGATGAACATAATTGCTTTTCAGTCCGTCGTTTGGCTTGACAATGGAAATGAAGCTGACTCACTATCTTGTCCTCCATTGTAATTTAGCGTGCCATACACACCAGGTTTTTGTTAGAGACTTGTCGCAGGTTTTTGTCTCAGAACAATGTCTGCCCTTTCTGTTGGAAATGGTGCTGACCTCAACTTTATTGTCAAAAGGGTTTAAGCAGCCAAGTATTGACAAAAGAGTATAACATTTACATAATAAGGCACAGCAGATGCTTTTATAATGTATTACATAGCACCTTTAAGTGATATTTAAGAACAAATCCTCAAATCACTCATATTTTCACATTTTACATGTCGTATGTTTTTTCTTATCATATCAGTATGCAAGCAAAACATGGTTCAACTCATTTTCTTATTTATTCTATAAATATATATTAAGACAAAAACAATGCTCAGTCTTGTCCACAGAAATTAGAATTAATTTACAATTATATTTGAAAAAGATTATAGTTTCCATAATACAATTTTCAGGTCAGATTGAACCATTCGTCAGATGAAGTATTGAAATGGGGTGTCTCTCCACAGTTGAGGAATGAACTGAAGTCATGAAAGATTAGATCAAAAAGAGGCTTGCTTCTGTTTCTGACAAAATTCTTGAGGGCATGTTGTAGCATAGACAAAATTTTCTGATGCCTTTTGCTAACCTTTCCTTTTTCCATGATGGATATAATATAACTCCACTAGGTTTAAGACACAAATTACTGCTAGGCAGATGTTCTGGGCCATGATGCCCTTCAGTAAGAGTCCAAGATTTTTATATCTAAAAAAGAGACAGATGTACTACTGGGCTTCTTTTTAATTGCATTAAAATGATTGATAAAAATCTAATTTTAAAGATATATATTCAGTTTCATTTGTGCATTTATTCGTCTTAAGTTGCAATGCATTATAAACAGAGGTCCCTCAAATTAATTTTTACATCAATGCAATGCCAGTAAAGTTAAATGCTGATAATTGTGCTCAGACTTTCTGTCATTATTGTACTGTATTCTTGTCCACAAAAAACAACTGGACACAACCTAGCGATTATTAGATTTACAGTCAATTGTCAAAAGTCCCTAAATCTTTTCAGAAGTATCCATCTTCTGCCACTTATTCCGGGGCTGGGTCACGGGGGCAGCAGTCTAAGCAGAAACGCCCAGACTTCCCCATCTCCTCAGACACTTCCTCCAGCTGTATTTGAGCAAGGAGCTCTCCACCAACCTAAAGGTTACAAGCCACCCTTTTCTGACTGAATACCAGCCTCACTTTTGGAGGGGCTATCTCTGACACAAGATCCTGTGTTCCCCAAACTGGAGTCCCTCCGGCCCCAGGCTGCGCCAAGAAATCCTGTACATAAAGATAATGAACAGGACCGGTGATAAAGGGAAGCTCTTCCAGAGGCCAACATGCACCAGGAACAAGTCAGACTTAGCCCTTAGCAGGGTCCCAAACCCCATACTCCCAGAGCACCCTGGGTATGGGGTCACAGGGACACAGTAAAATGTCTTCACCAGAGCCACAAAACACATGTGGACTGGTTGGGCAAACTCTCATAAACCCTCCAGCACCACGAAGAGAGTATAGAGCTGGTCCAGTGTTTCACAGCCAGTTCTGTCAGCTACTGGCCACAAGGGGGGCTCTCTGTCTGCCCCAGGTGTGAATGTGTGTGTGGCCTTCTTTAAGAGGGCCAAAACGGAAATGTTTAGCATGTAATTGAAAGAAATACTCCATTTTGGCTTTGACGAGGTAGCACCTCTTTGGAGCCCTGCGAACTTAACCTGTTTGACCCAGCCCTTTCAAATATCAGACTAGGTGTTGATTTACAAAGTGTGTAAATGTGCACACATGCACAAACTAGAATTGTCTTATTTTTTCTTTTTGTTCAGGATAAGCTTTGTAGGTGTAAATGTTGCACCCCTGAAAGTAGGGAGAAAGAATCACGAGAGTGTTTTACAGGCGTTTTGTCTCTTGCAGGAGTTTAATGCAATCATATATAAATTTAACTGTATTTTACATTGTACATATTTATATCGTCCAGATGTGAAACATTGGGGTAACATCTTATAATAAACGTGCATGCCTTGCTAGAATCACGAGAGAGATTTACAGGTGTTTCTCTTTTGCAGGAGTTTTAAAATAGCAGAGATTAACAAGTAAGCTCTATAATTAAAAATTTAAGATGTGCATGGTTTGGATACAAACTTCGAAAAGGTATACAAAAAATCTGACATGTCCAATTACTCATATTAATTAATCTTTCTATCAGGCATTCTATTGTTCCCACTTCAAAGAAAGTTGCCACAATTACACCTGTCTTTAAGTCTGGGAATAAAGATGATGTAAAACATTACCAACAAATCAGTATACTACCCATCATTTCAAAAATTATGGAAAAATTGTTAGCTAAACAATTGACAAACCATTTAAGTATGGGTTATACTCCTCTGCACCCTATGCAGATTGGTTTCTGTGCAAATAACTCGACAGAAACTGCAATTAATAATTTTCTGGAAAAAGTGAAACACTAATTGGACAGTTGCCCTCTTGTGGGCGCCATTTTTCTGGACTTAAAAATGGCATTTGATACGGTTGATAACCAAATATTATTATCTAGACTAACTAAATTTAATTTATCAGATCAAGCTATTTCTTGGATGAAATCTTACTTATCAGACCGAATCCATTGTGTCTCAATCAGTGGTATTAAATCTCCATATCTAGGTTGTACACAAAAACAGTGTAGAGATAAACAGATTTATCTGGAGACCAACCTTCAACCCAAATGTGAATTAAATAATATCAGACTCATTCTTAAGTTTTAACATGCATGGGGAGATGTAAGATGTGAAGCTTCTCTCGAGCTTTCACCCCGTCTCTGACGGACTCTGTCCGAGGCCATACCCTCCCCAAAGCTTCTTTTATTGAAACACACAGAATTTGCCTCCCCCAACCTCGCAGGGCGGGTTTAGCAGCTTTTTAGTACAAAACATATGTCCATATTAAGAGATAACAGTTTATCTCTGCTGCACTCAAAAAGAGGAACTGAAAAAACATTCCTTATAAGGACATTCTGCATTCAATACATAAAAACAGAAACTTAGTTATTCTGGGACGTCTTGGGTGATGTGACGTGTATGGCTGGGTCCAGCTACATGACTTCCTCTTTTTGGAAATAGACATTTCATGCAAAAGAGTTGGCCTTTAGAAACAATATTTTACCTTTGTAGCTTAAATACAATTTGACAATAACCTTTACTTACAGAAAATCATCAATCAACACAAGTTGGAGTACCTCAAGTTTCTATACATCAGCCCATTTTATTTTCATTAAATTATTAATAATTTGTCAAATGTTGTTTGAAATTATAGACAAATTTAAATATCTTGGTTTGACTTTGGACTCAACTTTTTCTTTAAAAAAATACTTCTTGTAAAATTACTTTGTAAAATTGTAAATTTTAATATTTGTAATTTTAAACAAATTAGATTATTATTGCCAGAAAATGCTGCTAAAATGTTTCTTCACTCTAGGATCACACATTGAATATTGCATTACAAATTGGTACATGACAAACCAGTCTACCTTAAAACCAAATGAATCGCTATATAAAAGAGCCTTAAAAATATTGGATAAAAAAACTTATTCATAACTTCACTGCCTGATTCTTCAGAAATATAATTTAATTTAATATAATATAATTAAATATTATTTGATTTTTGACAATTAAAAAAAATATATTAGCTTGTTCAATTTATAAAAGTCTGCATGGTCTTTCTCCACTGCCTCTGAATGAGTTCATTAAATTCAGGGACAAGTGACAGAGTGACCAGAGCCTCTACTCGAGGTGACTGTGCAGTTCCTTTAAGACGCACAGCCTTCAGTCAACAAGTGCTGTCAGTCAAAGGCACAGAAATATGGAACAGCATCCCAGCTGTGATCAGAAACAGTTAGACAATAAACACATTTAAGATAAACCTGAAATGTTGGCTCAAGAGGAACCAGGTCTGTGAGCATTACATCTGAAATGTTGTTAAGTGTTGTTTAAGTATTGTTTTAGTCTAATGTTGTCATTTGTATTAAATGTGTGTTTTATTATGTTATATGTTGTTATCAGGGACTACAGATGGAAAGTAGCCACTGTGCTAATTCTGGCATATTTACATTGTTATGTTCATCAATATGCACTGTCCCTTTTAAATAAATAAAAAATAAAAAAATGCAATGAGGAGTAAAAAACATTACCAATCTATCAATGAAAAATTCAGGCTTACTAGCTGATTGCCAATGACATAATCAGAATTCTCTCAAACAAAATAATGAAAAAACATCAGTGCAACATGAAATACAAACATTCCAACAAACTTACAACCACATTTATATTGTTTGTAAGGCTTATGTAAATAATTTATTCCAAACACTTCTTACCGTTCACTGTTCTCAATCAGTGTCTTATTTTGCATGAAATCTATTTTTAATCTGCATTACTATATAGATGCTTGGAGCATTATTTTAGGGCATATAGTATCATTCTAACCTATCACAAAATTATGTCATATAGAGAAGAGAAGACTGAAGATCTGTTAAATTGGCAAAAGCTGTTCCCTTAGACAACATTTCAGCAAAAAAATGTCTGCATGCAGGTGAAAAGCAGCAAGAAACCCAGCAGATAGTTAAATATTGTCAGTGGTCTGTTGGATATGCAGAAGGATATGGAACTTGGTACTTGGTACACAGTGCTGTTTGAAGATAAAGCCACAATGGGTCATCAAATATTGAACTATGAATGAATTAGTTATTTTGAACAGTCTCTTTGACATGAAGCCAATCATAAGTATTTTAAATTTCTATATGTTTTTTGTACATGTATTTCTTTGACCATAGTCACTTTATATATTATGAGTGACCTTCTTGTATTATTAAGAGCTATTGATCCTTAATCTGGGTTTACCAACACAGAACTGCTGAAGAGATGGAGAAGGGAATGGCTTATGATTAAAGTGTAGTGACTCTTCGTATTTCTCAGTAGCTAACAGGACTGTTTGGCCCCCTCTCCAACTCACTTTCTTTAAGCCCCTGTTGAAAAGAATAGCAGTGTTTTTTGTTTTGACCTCTTCTGCTTTCTGTAAAATTAATGATGTTGTTTTATTTTCCTTCAGAGCCTGTTCACTGTTTAAATCTCCACATTGTTCTATATCTTCTATGAAATGTGAAAGTAAATTATATTATATTATATATAATATATTTTATATTTATATTTGTTATAGGAAAAAAATATGCATGTTAACATTGGAGATAATGAATATAATTATATGAGAAAATAAAGTAGGAAATAAGTATGACCAGGTTTTGTGTCTGCATCTACATCCCCAAACTTTAATTATGTGTGTCCTGCTGAATACTAAAGCATTTTTCTCTGAAATGGTTGTTGTCAACATTAGACATGGAAATGCTGTCTGCAGCTGCACACTTTGCCCTGTCTTCCAGCACTTTTATCCTCCTACACAGCTAAAAGGTTGAAGAATGGGTCAGAAAGAGAAAGGAAACACCACAAAAACATTTTAGTCATCCGATGCCTCGTGCCTTTAAAAGCCCTAACCCATTACTGTAATGGCATTTGATTTAAAAAAAATGGCTGCCCCTGAACAATTGCCCATTGTGGGGCCACAATTTTATGGATACCAGCCCGTTCATCTGCCCCAGCCATGTCAAGGCATTTCATCTAATGGCTCTCTTCCACCCTCTTTTTTAGAGGCAGCAGCCACAAGTGCCACAAGGCATCTCAGACCAGTCCTGGTGACTGGTCATGGCATGCCAAGTCCTTTGGGCGTGTCACTGAGTTGGCAGTGCATTATGATCACAAGGCTGGGTCCATTGTGTGTACGTGTGCTGAGATCATTAATTGGGACCAGATATAGAATTTATACTGTACTGATGGTGTCGGAAAGGTTTTTAGAGATACAAAATACCTACATGACAGATGCTCTTTACAGCAGGTGTAAAGTCTTGCACTTGGTTCATTTAATAACTCAGTCCTTCATTTGCCTACTGTATACAGTAAATGTGAATTTAAAGTTTTTGCTAATATTTTGAATAGAACACTTGTACTAAACGTCTGTATCTTCCCAGTGGTTAGTTTTAAAGTGATTTCCTTTTTAGCTGCTTAGACCTGGATCTTCTGAAAAAACAGACAATACATGCCTTTGAATCCATTGCCAGTAAGTGAGGTGTAAATGAAGAAAAAACACCCAAATAATACTTATTACTGTATACTTTATAATAATAATTATTACACATATTATTCTACTATATTTTCAATTACGTTAATTTCCTTGCTGATCTTCACAGAGTTGCGTATAGCACCTCAAGGATTGCAAAGCAGTGTGATGTTATTTTTATTTTAAAAGCATCATTGAACTTGGGCTTGGGTTTCTTGCTATACACAAGTGGCACAGTGGCACTCCTGCCTCACAGCAAGAAGGTCCTGGGTTTGACTCCCACTCTAAACCCTTTTCTTTATGTCCACATTTGCCTTTTTTAGTAACATATTAGCCCTCTAATAAATGATGTGTTAGGATCTTCTTTTTACCAGATCAGATTCTGTGTGAGAGGCCAACATCATTCAAGACCGCCACTCTTCCAAACTCTACTGCTGCTGGCCATACGTGACCAGAACCAGAACCAGAACCAGCGTGGAGGAGGCAATTTGATGATGCCATGTTGGGCTGGCCACTACATTCCTATTCATAACCCCCCAAGGAGACAGCACTTATTTACAAAACACCAGACTGCATGACAAAAACAGAACAAATTTTTCAACAATATAGCGAGAAGAATATTATGTCCTACACACAGTAGGAAGTACAGCAGGACTAAGACCTTCCTACAACTGCTTCAAATTAAAGTACTTCTGCTTTAGCACCACAATCACATGACACCATCACAGCAAATGTCTGACTTTTGAAATATTTCTGCAGTGCTGACAGTTCAGTGTGTATAATGCTTATTTATGTAGATTAAATTGTAATGTTTTTAAGAAAACATGAGGCACTATAGAATTAGCATCTTTCAGCAATTTCTATATTTGATTTTTAAGTCTCTTGGAATTAGAGACAAAACGTCTTCACCTTGAAAACCTTTTCTTCTAAATAGTATGTTCAATAATTAGTTCTTATTAACTTTAGCTGAGACCTAAAACCTCTTTAGATCAACCCCTAAAATAATACATTATTAAATAATAATAATAATATTAATAATAATAATAAACAGTGATCTCATGTGTTTCTTTAAAACAGTAGAACTTTATAAAACAACTCTCATTTGTTTAAATGTTGCCTTTTTATGTATTTTTATAATTTTGTTATGAATAAAAACAAGAATGTATTAACAGCAATAATTTTTGTGAGAACCAGAAGTGCTTCAATAATCAATCAATCAATAACTGTAACACCTGTTTATTTTCTGTTTAACACTGTTTATTTTTTTTGTTATTTATATAGCGCTTTTCTACCTAGTAGGCCCTCAAAGTGCTTTACCAGTGTTACAGTTGACACCACTGGAGGCAAGGTAGGTTATGTGTCTTGCTCAAGGACACAACTACAGTATGTGGGGAGAGCAGGATGTTATGATGTTTTGGGATGTTTCGAGCGGGGATTGAACCGCTCACCCGTCGGTCGAAGGATGGCCGCTCCACCAATGAGCTAATCTTCTGAAGAGAAATTCCATTTAGTTATGCCCACTACACTTGATTAAAGCAGAGCGATTGAAGGCTCTGCCATGGAGGGCTTTCCTACTTTGTTACAACTGGACAACAAAGCAGAATTATCTCCAGCCATCTACATGTGGGACGTAGTCACATCTGGTCACCTTAAAGAGTGTATTAAATGGTTAATAAATAGCAACGGCACTAAATAAATAAAAAAATGAAACTGAAACAAATCACATTTAAGCTTGAGCTGCTCAAACAATAAAATAGTGGATTTGTATTCTCTTGAGATGGGTTGTTTGTTAAACACAGATGATGAAGGACCTTTATAATGTTATACTGAAGGTCAAGGTATGAGAAAAGTAGACTCCCTTATGTAAGCTTTTTCACAGGCAGCAGGTGTAAACAGTGAAAAATAAATGCATTGCAATTAGGAGATGAATGTTGGTGGAGTGGGACCAGTTTGGACTTTTCTCGTGTCAATATTTTTAAGAGAGAAAGGGAGGCATGTTCACACACCTACCTCTGTATCAACTCTGCTACTCTGACCCTACGGCAGCTCTGATGGCACATTTCTCATGTAAATGAGTAGTCCCAACCCTGAGCATGTCTGCCATTACTCATGCAGATATTGTGATATCAGCCATTAGCTGCAGAAAACTCATCTAAGGTTGTGAGGGTCTGGATGCGAATATTAATTAGTTTCACTGAGAGTTTTGCTGCCGACACAAGTGCCAGGGTATCAAGCAGCCACAGAATATCACAATGATGCATGAGCACAAGTAGGATTTTATCACAATATCTAGTACACACACTAACTCTTGCAAACCCTTTAATGAGATGTGGCTATAATTCAGTCTCAGAAACTGCTTGTTATTATTTATGATTTTTGAGAGAACTGACACCTCAGAAATATCAGGTTTTCAACTTAAAGGTGTAGGGCACACTTTGTTTTTTTTAGGGATGTGGTGACGCAAACTACAATTACACACCTCACACTCGCCATTTTTTAGTGGACCTGTGTGGACATGCTGTTGTCAATGAACAGAGCTTTTCAGACATACTGTATCAAACACACTGACTAGATGTCCATTATCTAACATTTAGGGCATTTTATGATCAGTAAAAAAACACTTAAAAGTAAAGTTAAAGTTTTGCAAAATGGCTGTATGGTACAAAAACATGTCTATTCCCTAAACTGATTGTTATCACTCCAAAGGGGGCTGCCATGTGTGCACATTTGGAGGGCTGTGCTAAATATGCCCTCTCATTTCTGGTGGCACCTGCAGCCCCAGGCTCACGCCATGACATTAATAGTTTGACAGACCCCAATGCCCATCTCACTTTCTCTTCCTCAGTCTGCTTCTCATTTCTCCCTCTGGCTTTTAACCTTACTTTCTATTTTTTTTCAGTTTCTTGTAAATGTAAAACTGTATGTGAGGTGTACTCAAATAAATAAATAAATAAATATCTAATTTAAAATGTGCTAAATATGCTAAAGACCACCAGTTCTCTAGACTGCCATTAGACATGTAAAAATCGTATACATATATTGTGTAAAAAGAATATGTATGTGGTGCATACAACGCTATTTCAGATATTCCAAAATGTCAAAATTTCAAACTTTATGTCTTATTGAGAACTCTGCCAAAAATTATTCTAATCCACTGATGATTCAAAGATGGTATGTGTTTAATTTTCTCATGGTCTTTTTTATTTTAAATTATTTTATAGAATACATTGACAGATCAACAATCTGAAGAAAAATATGCATACATTTAAAAATCCAAAAGTCTGACACACTATTGGTAGGCAATACAGGAAAAATAGGAACAAGGCCTCAAGAAGAATAAATCTGTAGCCTAAAAACAAATGACGGCTAGTCATTTTTTTTACAATTTGTCAGTATTATAATTGCGTGTGTTACTATTGTGTCAGTTTTAGTTGTTAAGCTGGACAATGTCCTCCTCACAAATAAAAGGCAGTGGATAAAGACAGTCTTCATCGCTCCACCTGTAGCTGGCTGTTTTGATAACCCCACAATTGTGAGACATGGGCATCTCAGGGTGTGTATCATTCTCCCAGTGGCTGAAGTCCACCATTCTGTCCTCCCAAATCCAGAATCCAAACATACGACTTTGTCTCAGGCCAATCCAGAACGTGCCCATGTTTTTGGTCCTGTTTAACCAATCGACAACAGCTTCCTGATCCTCATGCGTCAGAATCTGCAGGAACCCTGAGTGGTGTGCCTCACAGTACTCAAGGGCCTCCACCCAGGTTAAGTTCTGGTTACTGACGACAACTATTCTCACATCTCCTGTTAGAAAACAAGATACATGCAAAGATTAGGTTTAAAGCAGCCACCCAGACAATAATAGTCACGTGACACTGGTGTTTGGCGTTATAAACTTGTACATTGTCTAAGCAGGCCCATAAGAACCGCTAACATATGCGCCCATTCAAACGTCCCTTAGTTAAGAATAATAATATAATTTTAAATAATCAAAAACCTCCTTTACTCCACAATGTTCTGATAAGTAAATGTTATTGTTCTGCTGTCAACCATTACTGTGTTAATTGTCCTCATTATTTTTTCATAACTATGGCATTTTATATCATTATCATTCATTGTTAAAATTTGTGTAATCTTTAATAAACTCTATAAAACTTTACAGCATTGTAAAGTTTGTTTATTTTGGTTATATATATATCAGTAATATTTGAAGACAAAAGAATTCTCCTTCAGATTTATTAAAAAGAAT
Organism: Neodontobutis hainanensis; assembly: GCA_024349245.1. Lineage (NCBI taxonomy): Eukaryota > Metazoa > Chordata > Actinopteri > Gobiiformes > Odontobutidae > Neodontobutis > Neodontobutis hainanensis. The sequence goes on from JALDNG010000056.1 coordinate 1,548,675, forward strand.
AAGTTCTCTTGGACCTTTAAAATCACGATGGTGCCCTGACGAGAAATTAATAGAAATTAACATAATAGCAATCGCAAATAGCAATAGCAATTTACATAAATATATATTTGCCACACTTGTGTCTCCTACTTGTTTTATTAGCACATAGTTCAAATAAAAGTTATTGTTCTCCTCCAGTAACTCACGTAACATGGTTTATCTTGATAATCTTGTGACAAGTGTTTTTGGAAATAGTCCCATAGTCTAAGTAAATCTGTCCCTAAGTCCTGCCGAGCAATAACAAATAAGAATGATAGTAAGATTGATAAATCTTTTCTTTATCAGAAAAAATGTGTTTGTTGGCCAATAAAATTTGCATTTACTTTGTGTTTATTACTTTACCTTTAGAACATAGTGCTGAAGTTTCATGCTCTGAGGCCGGCTTCATCATTAGATATGTCGAGTTCCCTTCTCCTGTTACAGCTGCAGCATTTCCCTCTTTATCTGTCCCCCAAACACGGAAAGTTGAGCAGCTGTTATCCTCCCATATCCACTGATCATGCATTGTTTGTCCGATCCAGAAGGGTTGGCTTTCATTTGTTTTTTTAATTTCTTCTGTAATGTTGTCACTACGTACCAAGTCTCCCAGACCGTGATACCGACAGTACTGCTTGGCCAAACACCAGTTCTTTTTTCTTTAACCAATTTAAAATCTGTAAAATACATTGATTTTAATATTTATTTATTATGTTTTAATAGCCTCTGGTTGGGAAAAACATCAAGTATAATATCGAAACTAGAAAGATTGAATAGGTTGAAACTTACCTCTACTGCACATGAAGTGCAATTTTTCAGAACAATTTCTTTGATCCAGAGTTGTATTTTCAATAACGTCACATTTTTGATCACCTGTAGTGTTCTGTGAACTGTTCAAACGAAGACCAACCCAAATACTCGGGCAGTTCTGGCTGGTAAAATTTAAGACAAATTCAGCATCGTGTTCATCATACAGGGTTACAAGGTTCATTCCTTTTTCTTTACAGTGTTCATTTGCTTGCATTCTGTTCATTCTTGAATCATTAAAGTGGAATATTCGTAGCCGGTTGTCAGCCAATACAGACTGGAGAAGTCCTGTAAATAAAGCACATAGATTTGAAAAAGAAATCAGTATTGGTTTTAAAAGGCGTGTAAAAACTTTCTATATGCATCATTAAGTAAAGAATATTTTTAAGAGAATTTAATTATTTTAAATTATTGATTAAATTGTTCTCTTGTTAGTCTGCGCTAAAACACACATAGATTAGATTAGACAGTGACACCTGAACTCTTACCTGAACAAAATAAGCACAGCACAAGTAGCAAGTGTCTCATTGTCAGGGTGAAGTCACTACAAAACTCTAAAAACACAAACATGTCATTAATAATAAGTAACCATGTCATTTTTTGGCTGAAGAGTCTTTTCTCACATTGAAACTATTATTTCTAGATAACTGTCCATTTGATAAAAACAGTATACCTATATACACATTCAGTTAGTCTTTTCAACTAGCTTATACCTCTTTGAACAATTCCTTTCATAAAGAAACTCAGGACCTGTGTATATGGAGAATGTACTTACCTGCTGAGTTGAGAGAAGTAGAAATACTGTTTGTGTTGAGAAGGAACAGCTTTTATAAAGAGAAACTCTTTCCAAAGGGACTGGATGAGTGGACTTAGTAAAAGCAGATGCACAATGAGTTGAATTATTAACCTGCATCACACGTTGAAGTAAACCACAAACAAACTCGTGACTGTGGCCTGTGCACTGTAGATATTTGCTGTAGATGTCCTGATGCCTCTACAGCTCGTGCGTAACCCTGTTGTGCTGCTGCCACTTGGGCCTTTATTGTGCATCTGAGTTGCATTCAGCTGGAGTCCTCCTTTCTTGTGGACGAGTGAAAAGTACCTTCCATCAGAAATAAAGCTCATAAACCCAGAGCATATTTGTAAATATAAACCACGTTTTGAACAATAATCTCAAGATTATAGCGTGTGCATGTGTTTTTCTTCCTTTTGCAGCAAAGTTCTCTGCTCCTTCTATTGTTCTAGTAATGAGTAAAGACTGAGAAGACTAAAGGCTGTTGAGAAGCCAAAGCAGCACATACAGCTGCGCTAAATACAGATTTAAAACGTAGATGTAAGTCCTGACCTCATGAAAAGCCCGTAGCCATTGCCATACCATATAAATATAGAGCTAGAGAGCAACAAGTCAAACAAGACACAAACTAATTGTATGGAAGTGACAGTAAAACTTGGCAAAGAAAAGGTGACTCTGTTTCAATGTCCAGTGTCATTTCCATTTCTTTTTCTTCCTGGAGCACATAGACCTCCTGTAACAGCACTGTCAATGCAGTTAAATAATAAATGATTATGGTTTCAAGCATGTCCCAAACCAACTCTTTCACCTCTTTACACTAAATATCTCCACAGGGATAATAAAGGGATAAAAAAAAAGAAATGTTCAGAAGATTATAATTCTGTTACCATCCATTTTGGTGTACAACAAAAAGATGATACCTGGTAATAAAACCAAAACCAGCTTAGTTAGACCAGCTGTTTTGTATTCTGTCTATTCTGTCCATAATAATACCTGGCCAGTGTAAAATTTAAATTAGTTAGAAACTGTGGCAAAAGTTTAAAAGTGGAGTAAAATGTCAATACACCACTTCTTTGAGACTTTTTCTTCTTTTCATTCTAAAAGGCTTAAGCACACTTTCCAAACTTTCTGTAAATAATTACCTTTAGCTGTTTGATATTCAAACTAAGGCACTAGTACCTATTTCCATTTATTGTAGAATCACAAATGCAAATCCAGAAATGCGTCATTTTCTCTCTAAACATTTTAATACTGGATGAGAGGTTAGGTGTACAGTTGTTTGTTCTTTTGCAAAAATATTTTTGATTTTTAACTAGGTTCCTTGTGTACTCAGACGTGGATGAGGAAGTGAGAGGTATGAGGTCAAGATAGAAGTACAAGACAAGCAATGTCAACAATAGAACTTTTAACATTGATTTGTTTTACTTGGCATGTGTGTGCAGGAATATTTAGACCACCAGTTAGACCATAAATTTAAAATGGTCCATATTATTTGCCCAAATCTTAAATTAGTTTTGGTTAATATTGCCATTAGTAATACAATCATTTTAGAAATTAGTTAGTTAGTCAAATATCTATTTAAAAGGCCATAGTAAACCTAGCATAAAAGGTCATAGGTTAATTCGTAGCTCATTTTACCAAGCTTTGTTACAAGGAATGATGATGTGCTGCTTGTCATTGGTATTTGTAGCATTTCATTCTTCATAACTTTCACTACGTTTGTATAATTTGAAACAGAGCACAGGAAGTTAAACATGCATATTGTGTATCCTATAAACCAAGAGCCCAAATAGTTGTGTAGAATAGAAAATTGTGCATCCAAGTGTTGTTTTAAGTTTTAAGAAAATAATCCATTACTGCAGGCTCCTTGGGAAATCACGCAGAGCAAACCATGAAACATCACAAGTTCCTTCGTCACCTCTTGCCTTCAGTACTGGAGTTTGTTTTAGTTTGAAGCATTTGAGTTGTGCAGAGAAATGACAGAGTGATGCTAGTGGTAGACAGATTTCCCAAAAGAGACGCAGAGGGGAAGTCAACAAGTGTCACACACAACAAGTGGGACTCACAAAGACAAAAACAGAACAGAAAGACTCGAACAGGTGAAAGAGAAGGGATCTAGACATACAGTAAATCAGAGGAAGTGAAGACCCCAGAGGAAGAAACGGAGCGACAAGAGAAGGTTGTGCAACAAAACGATTTGGAGAAAGGCCAAAAGCAAGCAAACAATGCAATAGTGTCTCATCCATCTATCAATGCTTTCTATTCTGGACTTTTATTACTGCTTTCTTTGCATGTGTTTTCAGGAACAGTATGTATTTTGCATAATAGCTTTGTTTAGCAGTAATATGAAAAGAGAACTGCAGGTTAGTTAGTGTCATGTAACATGTAAAATGGCCTTGTCTTTTATTGCATAACATTGAATTAATTTGTTGTATACTGGAAATGCTATGGAGAAATAGTGTCTTTCAGTTTTTCCAAATATTTTATAAAAACTGGCATTTGGTATGTTTCAAAATACACATGAAGAGCAAGAATACTGCAATGCCTGACATTTTAGCAGTTTAACTTACACAGTGAACTCTGTTATTGAGCTTCACAAGGCTCGGTTTCATCAAACATCAAAAATGTTGATCCGATTAAACAATCCTTAACATGTTTGTGACTTATTAGAACAATACACTACCATATCTTGTTTTGTCTATTTCTTTCATTTTAACAGCTTTTTAATTGAGCAAGGAGAGATTTGGGAAACTTAAGATTTAGTATTTTCTCCCATCAATCACTCCACAAACTTAAATACTTGCAATATTTTTTACCAAAATCCAAACAATGTCACATATTCAAGCGTTTCCAAAACTGATCTTTTAATTATTTTCACATTTCAAACTTACATTGACAAAAGTAAATAAATCTCATATTTCTTTCCCACCACCACATCTTTTGTCTGAATCACTTTTATGTTTCCCGTGGCTTTCCTTTCTGACCTGTTTTCTTTTTTGGTGGGTTTCTTCATTACTCATTCTCAAGGTCTTTGTCACTTTGACTTTTGTCACTGTTCCACTTCTTTGGACGAGTTTACTTTTATTTTGTGTGGAAAATAAAACCCTAACCTAACCTAAGTTTTAAGCTCTATCTTTTTTGTCTTGCCTCTGCTACTTTTCTCACTGTTTTTTTCTCTTGTTCTGCTTTTTTTTCTGTGCATTTCACAGAACACACAGTGAAGGATATTGGAAAGGTTTATTATCCCTAAAGACCAGTCACTGTGCGGTTACATGCAAGTGGAGAAATTGTAACTATTGCTTTAGTTATAAAAGGTATAAAAATATTACAGTCAGTAAAGGGAAAATCACTCAATAAGCGTTTGCATTTTAAAGTCAGGAGGTGTGAAATGAGATTGTAAAATACTAATACATTGCAGCAAACTAATGTTTAGAGTTAACCTAAAAATTGTAGCTCTGAGACCAGTGTGATGCTGCTCTTATGCACCTTTCACTTTATTTCTCTCTCAAAGCCAGCACTGGAACAGACACTTCTTCTGTAGGACTTCACAATGTGTTCCTTGTTCAAGCATGAGCCTGTGTTTTCAAAGTGTTGTTGAATATGTATAATGAATATGGGGTTAATGTTAAATGTGGGAAGCATCTTTAACCTTTCTTGATTGCAGCAGGCCAGTTTTTCTGCTCTTGAGATTCGTCTGACTACAATTTTTTTTCAACCTTTCTTTCCTTCCTTGTAACTTTCTCTGACACAGATTCCTGCTGAGGGGGGCTGGTCTGCTGAAATTAAATGAGATTTGATTTTAACTTTAATTGATTTAGCCCAGCTGAGATGGTCACAGGCAACGGTTGCGCTGAATAACTTGCGTATCGAACACAAATTCTCTCTGGCTGTGAAATCGATAGCGGAGGACTTATTGGAGTAAGTGTTTGCATCAGCACTAAATGGATAATGTTTTTTTTCCTCACTTTTGTGTTCTTCTGTTAGCCTTCAATTATGCTGCATTTACCACTTTCCAGCACATATATGTCTATCCAGCATTCTGCCTGCATGCTTCTCTATCAGTGCCTCTTGGTTTCATTTAACCTCTCTAACCCGAGCCTGTCTTCAGATATTTGTCTGTAGCTTTAAAGGCAAGATATCAATGTTTCTACTGTGTGGCTGCTATCTACAGAGTGTCATGGGCAAGATTATGCTTTTACATTTCCTACCTGCATCGCGGTAAGGTCTAAGTAATCCACTGCCACTGTGACTTGCTCAGTTTATCTCTGGCTTTCACACTTGAAATGTTGAACTTTATCGTTCTTTAGCTCCAATTCCACCAAGTGATAGATATAGTGCAGTTTAGTATGTCACACTATGGTTTGCCATTTCGTGTGAAAATGTTTCAAAATAAGCCTTTTTGCCTGACATCTGATTTTTATGATTTTTTGACAAAACAGAATCTCAGCTGTAGCACTTGTTGGGTCAGATGCAGTGTTGTACTTTATTACAAATCCTAAACTAGAGCTGACATGTGTCCAACCTTAGTTTAGTTTAGTGTAAGTAACTGTTCATAGAATACTGTAGGGCTCTTTCTGCATTTGCATAGGACAAGATCAGCCAGAGCATATGTCACTATATTTGCAGTGAGTGGAGAATGTTTGCTTTCACAAAGACCCTGTGATCAAAGAAAATTGCTTCACAGCTATTGTTGTAGTTGATGCTGAACATTAGCATTGTGACAGTCTTGTTTTCTTTCACATTTGACTGGGTTAGATCAGCGGTGAGCCTTAGGTAATTTATCTGAATGTAATCCCAGAACTTCCACTAAAATCATTCTCCTTTTTCTCCCCATTTCCTCACCCACTGTCAGCAGATTTGCCACTTTAGCATCTTTTAGATGAAAGTGATGCTTAAAAGATTCAATCTTAGTCTTTGTTCTGTCTCTCTCGTTAGTTCACTTTCCTAGCCTCTCACTGTGTTTCTCTTTTCATCTCCCGTCATGAGAGTTTCTGCATTTATTCACTGAGGCATGATGATCAATGGACCTCTCCTGCTGTAGCGCTCCCCCACCTGGCAGTGACCAGCTGTTACTGCACCAGAACTGCACACTACCTTCACTGTGGGTTTGGAATGCTGTAAATTAATGTTTCTCACAAGATGTTTGTTTGTACAAGTCGTGTTATGTTTTAAACACTTAAAGAGCTAACATGGCTTGCAAGATGGTGTGTTCTGGGAAGGTTTCCACAGAAAGCGTTTGCAAAAGGCAGGTAGGATTTTAATAGTAGGGTTGGTAATTAAATTAATTTCCTGTTAGTAACCAAATTTTATCAAATCAGAGCAATGAAATGTTGTCTACGTTTGTGACGTAAAACCAGTTTTTAATTGTCAAATCTAGTCCATACTCGTAACTGCCAGTGCTGTAGCAGACACTTTATTATCACCTCTATAAATGCCTCATATATCATGTTTATTTATATAAAATAATCTACAACAAATCCTGCAATTAAAGCCTCCACTGGCATTTCAAAACCACTTGAAACCTTTAATAAAAGTATTATTTTACAATATAAACTACATCCAAAAACATGCATTAGTGAATACAGTAAAGCAAATTTTAATGTTTCAATTCAATTATGGAAATGTATTTTTTAAGGTTCAGTAATCATAAACTCCCATCAAAGTCCCATTCTTTTAGGGAAAGTACTGTATCTTATTGTTCCCAATGCCCCCCCTGAGCTGTTCTTGTTTAATATTTCATGTAACGTGGCTGCTTATCTTGCAGCCAAATATTACAAGTTTAAGATGCTAATCTTCCTGCCAATTCTGAGGCTAACCAAATTAGATTTCTTCAAAGGACGGCAGATAACGATAAAATATTCAGTTTGGTTTGGACTGATGCAACAGCCTGATTTCATATTTGAGATGATATTTCTAAACTGCTTGCTCATTACATCCTGACATGAAAGTTTTATTGCCGTTTCTATTATCTAGTGCACAGTGTGTGAACATGTTTGAGGCTTAGACCTGATTCAGACTGTTGTGACCCCTCAAAGATTAGACAAACTTTGACTTTAAAGCAGCACTGCATTACTTTTCTGCACACAAAAACAGCCTGCTTTTGTTTTTAAGGCTCATTGCAGCAAAAGGCCCACTGCATGCTCACAAAGTAACTTTTTAATGCATACAATTTAATAGAGTTTCAAAGAATATTGCAGGATTTTATATTCTTTAAAGAAAGCAACCACCAGCACAGAATGTGGGAAACACGTTACTTTGAAACCCACATATATATATACTGTGTATCACTTCATCCAAGAATTGTTTCTAATCAAATTTCCACCGGCCCCGTTGACATCAGTACACAGTTTAGTCACTGGCAACTGAACTCTAAATAAACAGCTATTCTAAAGTGTCTATTGAAACCACTGCTGATCTATATATATATATATACATATATACTATAACAACACAAGAGAACCAGTTAGTGCTGTTTTTTTGTGACTATTTGTATGTGTTGTCCTTTACAGCAGTAGCCTGAGTCCTCTGCTGCAATGGGCCTTAAAATACTGCAGAGAATTTTAAATGTCAGCTTCTGAAAAAAATCTAGTTTGCTTCAATTATTCCATACTCATTATAACTTCCCCGTGTTTTGTAGAATTAGAGCCCTTTTCTTCTAATTTGGAAAGGGCCTGCTGACACTTGTCATTAGAGGGCTCTGCCTGGCTCGAGAACAGCAGAGAAAAGAGATGCTCAACCGTGTTCCTAATCATTTTGTTAAAACCATTTCATCCCTCTCATGTCATGTGGTCCAAGCAGTGTATGTCAGAGCTCAGATGAATGGAGACTCAAAGGGAAAGGGCTTTGGGAGAATGATCCTATCTCACACATCATGCTTTCCAAACTCAAAATTCTCAGATTATCCTGTGAATAAGACTTTTGCTTTAAGTTTCATTTGTATTTTTTTTTATGCATATGGTCTTTAATGAGGGGACACACTGGGAATCTCCCTGGGTGATGTCTGATTTGCTGAGTCACTTATAGTCCTGCGCCACAGTCAGTGCAGCTTAGAAACCCACCAACAATGGCCAGCCGAGCAAAATTCCTCCAGCTGTGAAGTGGAAGTACTTTTGATATTTTATGCCTTTGAAAAATTAAACCCCAAATCTAATCTTGTCCCTCGCTATCAAATTAGCAATTAAAATGGAAAACAATAACATGGCTGGTTTCAGTGTTTTCCGCACCACCCAGGGGCGCAATGGTCTCGCCTTTCCAAAGATTTTTAAATGTCACAGTCAAACAAGTTGAATAAGACCATTACCAGTGACATTTTATTGTGTATGCGTGTGTTCTAACAAACACACATACAGAGTGATGCAGATGTGAGATGCTTGTGTTGCAGTGGCCCCTTTTTGACCGCAGTATGTCCCACAATGGCTGCTGTACCATTTAAATAAACAATAACAGAGAGACAATTTACCCGGGCTATACACTTCTAATACACAAGCACACTAAAGGATCCAAGTCTGTGACTTTTCTAGTGAATTCTTTTTTTATTATTACTATTATTATAACTTTAATGATGTCCACACAATGAACCTCCTTTGAAATGACAGAAGTTAGCTAAACTAAAAGGGGAGAACCATTAGAAGTTGAAATAAAGCATGAATGTGCTGATGAAAGAATACACAGGCAACATATATAGACAGATGGATGTTAACCGACAAACCTCTATGAAATATATGACTTTAAACAGAGAGCTCATCTTTTGAAATTAGAAATACAAACATAAATCACTTTTTAATGCATGAATATGGTGAGTGACAAAGTTGCATTTATAGTAATATATACTCTTTGCAGACCGAAAGCCCTTCCCAGTCATATTGATGAAGTTTGATTTGAGCAGGTGAGACTGTCCTACAGGAGCTAATAGGACTTACAGAGATTCTTAAAAAGATTTGGACTGGTCACTTTAGAAAACTCTATTAATCAGATACTTTATGGTATTTTATGGGTCATCCCCTCCGGAGCTGAATGTGGCCTGACTCATTACTGCGTCTCTATTCACTCTCTTTCTTTATGTGCTGCCTCCAAGCAGCTGGAGCCCATTAAGACACATGCAGAGTGCTGTGAACTTGTGTCATTGGTGTATTAAGTGGAACGTGATAATGTGATCATTTGGATTCTTAACTGAAAAGTAGATTAATCACAATCTTTGAGGTTTATCTGAATGAAACGAATAATACATGCAATACCCAGGCTTCAACTCGAAAGCACATTTGAAGAGTCTGTGAGAAGCTGCTGGTTATCCTAGTATCCCCAGCTCAGACTGGATTTGTAATCCTTCTAGCCTGTTCTGGTTGTGCCCTTCTATAAACTCCCAGGACATTTCCACAGGTTTATACTGCAGTGCCTGTCAAAACACATTTTGACATATATTTACAGTTTCATCCAAAACCTACAGCTCATATCTACTGACGATAGAACAGGCTGCAAGGACCCTAAGCTTCAGCTCGAGGTTAGGCTATAAAACTTACTTAATGTTTACCACTTTACATTTAAGTTGTTTTTCAGGCATCTTCCTCCTCCTCCTCCTCCATTACACAGTATTTTTAGTTTATCCATGTACAACTTGCTTGTATAAGTTTTACTTGCAACACTTACAAGTTTTACAAAGTGTATCAGCATTGTTAGGATTTATTTATTTACTGAAAAAAACTAACTTGAAAATGAGTGGTGTGATAGTCTTTTGGAGTTCTACTACATTTGGCATTTATCTCTAAAGGTAGACTTTGCAGGATTTTGAGGCAAATGTCTGTAAACAAACCTGGCTCCTTTTACTTCCCTCTATTCACTACCATATTTACCGTTTGGCAGTGATTACTTTTGAATTTGGTAGGTACAGCCATGATCTGTCAATCCCTGTAAAGATTTAAAGCCTATTTCAGTAATAAGCCCATTGACCCACAGAAATATATGTCAAACCCTCGTAATAAAGCTGTGCAGCACCATTCACAGCAAGACAAAAAAAAACAGCACAACTGTGACTTGCATCAGCTGTGAATCAACATATGGATTTAAAGCAAGAGCGCAGTAGCTATGGTGTGGGGCATAAATTGTGCAAATGAAAATGAATAACACGGGGGTGGATATGAATGGCCGGGTGACTCCACTGTGAATAAGGAAAAGAAAGATCCTTGGATGACATCAAGGTTGCTACGAGTCATCAGCTCGCAATACCACCATTCATGAATCACTTTAACAAATGGCCCGGGGCGCCTGTGTGCGGTATGTATGATGTGGAGGCTTGAATATAGGTGTAGTGGCCTGGGAAGAGCAAAAAAGTTTACTGTATTGAAGAATATGGTAAACAAACTCTTTGACTTTTAGAGTTGTTCAGATAAGAACTGCTTTGGTCAGGTCAGATTTAAACTTGTACTTCTCCTATTTCTTTTCCTTAATTTGACAGTTTTTATTTCAATGGAAGTGTCCACACCTCTTTCTTGATTTAGATAATAAAACAGAAGAAATGATTGCACAGAGGAAAGCACCTTGCTAATGTGATATGCAGAATTGTCCCTGGGAGGTGACCAATTATAAGTCTGGGTTGAATTTCTGTTGAATCTGCAATCAATGTTTGAGTGTGCCCCTGTTGAAATAATTAGGAGGCTCTTTGTCATTTTGACCTTCAGCCAGGACCAAAATCTGCAAAAGTTGTTGAGTAGTCTTTTGTTTAAGATCCAAAGAAACCCCAGTGGAAGCTGTAGTCGCTAAATTCCTGGTGAAATGACTGACACTTGGGCTGAACACTATCGAAACATGACATTATTTTAAATATGGAGTCTTTCTGTGCAAGCATGACAACCTAGTGACAAAGATGTCAAGTTTAAAGATTAAATTTAGAGTTTTAGTTTTGACATTAACACACCCTATAACACCTACTGAAAAAGGAAGGAGGCTGATAACTGAAGCTTAAACAAGTGTGAGCTTTGAGTGTAATGTATAAGCAGGTGTTTCTCTCCCGTCCTATTCAGTGTTACAAACGTGTCTTGTGGTTATTAAAAGACAAACATTGTTGCAACTTGGGTTTGGAACTGCAGAATATGGATAAGAGTAAGAGAAGGATCAAGTATTGTGCAAATCAGAAACCTCAATAAATACAAAACACCAATTTAGTAAAATGGGCTGTCATGTGTAGTTAGTGCAAAAAATGACTGTTTATGGATGAGAACATAAACATGGAATAAGAAGATAAAATAGATGACATAGATTCAAAAACACATTTAATGTTAATAATGACTGTGACTATTACAATGTGGAAGCATTTAATAATCAAACATTTGAAGAAAACACTTTATCAATCTGTTAAAAGAATTTTGGTTACAGATTAAATGAGCAGACGATGGAGACGGCATATGATTTGACAATAATAATAGACAGGTTTAATCTTTGCAAAGAGAAGCAAAACGGACACACATGAACAATGGTACGGGGAAGGTTTTGCTTAAAGGTGTAAACAATACATGAAGCTTTATAGGTTTACATTATGCCAGCCCCCAGCTCCAGGGTCGTGGATGGACGTGTATTGAGCTGACGTGTCAGTCAGAGATGTGTGTCTGAGTGTACAAGACAGAGTGTCCCTGGACAATGATTAGATGTACTTGTTTGTGGATAAGCATGTGAACTGGAGCAGGAGTGAGAGCATAATATATAACATTAATGGAGATGTACAATTCCCATAACACAATCATCCGCATAAACAGTAGAAGTCTCTAATGTAAGTTATCAAAAACAAAATACTACCTTAGTGAGTTTAAGAAATTTAGAAGAAAAGCAGTCATAGAAACATAGTTTAGGGATGACATCAGGGGCCGAGGTCAAATGGATGGATATGAGCTTGATTCTGTAAATAGAGCAAACAAAAGAGGCTTTATACATGAATTCAAATTTGAAAAGTAAGAAAGTAAAGAAAATGACAATAACAGAGAATAATGTGATCGAGATGGTGACAGTGGAAATTATATCTGAAACAACAAAGAACATCTTAATCAGCCTTAATCTATGTTTACAGAGCACCAGGCGTCTGTGTTGTAACATTTACTGGAAAAAAATATAACTATTTGATAGTATTAAAGATAGGATGCAGATAATATGTGGGGATTTTAATATTAATTTGGATCATTTAGGTTGTCATGGGAGATTGATTGAATTAATTCCATAAATAGTTTTTGTCTTGTTCCATTAATAACTAAACCAACCAGAATTACATCCCAATGTGCGACTACAATTGACAACATCTTTACAAATATAATTGAGGAAATTGTAATAAGTGGAATTTAAATGATGGATATAAGCCATTTACTTATATTTACTGTAATAAGATACAATCACAAGATAAAGCACAAAACTGCTGTAAAGTTAAACAGAAACAGGTCAATAAAAGCCCTAAAAGCACTAAACAAAGATGTCAAAAAATAGAAGTGGGAGACAGTTTATGTTGAGGTTGAAATTGTAGCATATAACTCCTTCATGGAAAAAGTGATAAAATTGTACAAAGGAAAACTGCAAAAAAAAATGGTCTTACATAAATAAATAAATGTTTATTTTTTATTTTTTGTTAACTTATCAAAGGTTAGTTTGACATTTTTTGTAATCTAATTGGCTTCATAGTAATTTTTATGTAAAGGAAGCTAGTTATTTAAGCTAATTATTTAAAAAGAAATAGCATTAACTGAGCAGTGGGATACCTGTAGAAACAGTCAGTGCAGATGGGAAGTAAATTGTAAAAAGTATCAAATAAAACATGACATTGCTTTCCAAAGAACGCTGGATGCATCCTCTGTCTAGAGACAACAAAGATTTAATGTCACAGTGAGATGCTCAAGCCTGCTGAATCTGTGGGACAATCTGGTGCTGGTGGTGTAAAGGCAGCGCCCTGAGACTGAGCATGGATCAGCGGGTGGCAGGTTGCAGTGAGGAGCTCTCTGTGGTGCTGCTGCTGCACACGCTGCTCCTCAGAAACCCACTCGGTGTCATAAGACTTAATGCTTGACAGACCTCAACAGTTCAGAGTAGCAGCTTTTCTAGCACGGATAGTCTTTGTGCTCAGGGCTTACAATTAAAACACACTTCTGTACCAAAACCCAGACGTCCATTTGTCATTCTATCTCTCTGCCTTAAATATTTTCATGTATATTTTTTAAGTTTACTAAATTCACTGTGCCAAGATGGCTTCTGGGTTGTACTGTGCCTTATAAAGAATGGAGTTTTTGAGAAAAAATCAAAAAGGATGTTTTTCTAATATTTAAAATCATGTACTGTATGTTTTAATTAACTTTCAAGAAGTCTGCTTCTATGGATGCCATTTTGAGGACTTTTGACCATTCAAAAGATAAGATTTTCAATTGGTAATTGCTATGGCAACAGTCCTAGTTTTATTATCACGTAAAACCCTCATTAGCAAGAAGAAGACAGACAAGAAAAGAGCTACTGACCCACATGACTGCAATGCTATGACATTGTTGTCTATGGCTTCACAGCTGTGTTTTGGAACATAGTTTTGAACTACTTGTAAGTATCACATGGTGCATTGTGATTCCCATACTGCTGGATAGTATGTTGATATACTGTATTACATAACTTAGCAAGTTGAAAATAGATCCTTTGTTGTCAATTGGGATATGCCAGAGTTTTAAAGTAAAATACTAGCTGCATTTATTGACCGACAGTGGTCAGGATGCTTGTCTAATGAAACTAGTGATAATCTAAATCCCAAATTTATTTTCTCCTGTTTTCTCCTCTTTCAGCACTGTGCAGGCTTGACAGTGTTTGAGATCTGAGGGGCTTGCTGAATAATAAGTGGAGCTTCCCTCCTTAATTCTGTCGCCAATTCCTTGCCTTTTCACTTCTCATCACTTTCATTCACATTTCTCTCTCTCAGATTTACTTTTGCTTTTACTCAAATTATGCACAGTCAGACAACACTTTCTGATCTTTCTCTCCTTGGGCCCAGCTCCTCTTTTCAAACGGTATATCTCCGTGTATGTCTTAGTCACAAATGTAGATGCCCTCGGGCAAAACACAGGCTATTGTCTGTTATGAAACAGTAAATAAAAGTGAGATGTTTCAAGTGTGAGCTCAGAGATCTTTTCAGAGCACTGTTCTTCTCTATGCAGTGACAGTTTATATTTGGTCCTCTATTGACTATAATGTAACATTTCAAAAGACCCAAAATGCAGAACTTTTGTTTCTCCAAAGTCAAAGGAGAGCTTGGACTAGTCTAAAACTGAAGGCCACACCTTGGTATGGTGAAAAAAGGTCAAAACAAGCCTTTGGTTAGTGGTAACTAGTAACTTCTGGTAGCTTCTCTTTTCTAGAGCTGGAGACTTCAGTGAGTCCAGTCTGAGGCCCCTGAGCACACACATCCACCTGAACACAGCAGGACACTGAACACTGCAGCGCGGTCTTTTTGAACGATACAACAGAAGAAGCAAGCCATGTTGTGGCTGTAATGAGCTGGACAACATGGGCTGATGGTAACGTGCAGTTACCGGGCGTTTACCCGGTGGAGTGTGTTCATGAGCTGATGAATTGCATGAGAGCAGTTCTGGATCATTCCTGAGTGGAAACTGAGGGACAAATGGGAAACAGGGATGTTTTCTGGGATGTGTTGACAAAGTAAGAAGCTGTTAACCCTTTAAGTCTGAGCCTATTTTTTGGTGTGTCTGCTCGAAAAGGACATGTCCACAGTAAATTAACTATATGTCCGCAACTACAAGGTGTATTTCAATAATTTTGGTGTCAAAATGAAGGGGGCACCTGTGAGATTTCCAAAATGGAAAACAGCAAAATAACCCCAAAAACATCTCTGCCTAAAAAAAAACAAAAAAAAAAAAACAATATTTGGATTAATATCCCTTTAGATGAAGTCTGTTGAAACTCAAACACCTTTTGAAATTACAGCCACACATGTCCACATTACCTGCACCAAATATAATTGTTCTAATGTAAAACAAACCAAAACTATTAAGATTTTTTTACTAAATGGTCAGGCGGAGTCTCCATTATAAAGAATAGGACAGAATTTGGCATAATTTGGTACCAACTGTTTTTGTTTGCTTTCAGTTTGGTCTGTTTGGAGAAAAATGTAAATGGCTTATATGTGCTTGTAGCTGAGACTCAGATGTGTTGCTTTGCCATCATTTTCTCTCTGAATCCCTATTGTCCCCCATTGGGGTCCATGTGAAAACATGTGAAATGCTTAAACTGTTGTTGATGTTGTATTTACTGATGGTCTGGATTGATTTATCAAAGGATGGAGCAGATAACACCATGTTTAACCCTGAAGGACACATAATGATGTTTTTATGCAAAGACAATAGGCTATAGCATCGGAATGAGTAAATTAGTGTGTGTGTGTGCCTTAATATGATAATAGGCTACTCTTTACAGGGCCCTTCATGCAGTCACAAGTTTATCAAAAAGAAAATCCATCCAAAACAAAAAGGTCTTTATGAAAAGAATAAAAACAAGGCCCGTGACGTTAGGCCCGGGGTTGGTGCTCGAATGCAAGCACCTGGTGGCGCTTATCTTACGCACCTTTACACATCTGCTCCATGCTACCTGATCCCCCTTCCTGCAATAGATCCAGAACTGACCACTGCCAGATTCTGTCAGTTTGTACCGTATATTATTATCTATTTATCCATCCATGTGCTCCTTCTCATGCCAGGTTATGGCACTCCTACACACCGCTAATGCTTTTAATTTATTTCAGTAAAACACAAGCGTGACAAGTCCCTTGTGAGTTTCTATCAGTTGATTTCAGCGCAGTTTAAACAGAGCGGTCTGTGGTGACAGAGGGAGAGGGAACAGAGCAGGACAGCGCAGGGCTGCCACTTACATACATGCCAGGACTTTAACATAAGGTTTTCTACCCCTCCTTGATCAATTTTCTTCAACCAAACTGATTGCATGTTTTTTTTTTAATGCAAATAAAGTACAGTAGCTCCTGTTCATGCCACTTAGATTTAAAGCCCCCCAGTACCACAAATTAAACATTTCTACAAATCAGTTACATTAATGTTTGTAAGGAATAAAGGGGAGTGATGGACTGAAGGTGCCCAAACAGATACAGCTTCCAACTATTACCATTCATAAAAGAAAGAGCTAACCGAGCAAACACATCTTCTAAAACACATGAGTACAAAGTGTTCAGGCACATTGAGGCCATTTAACAGCTTAGATGCTTCCCCAACCATTAAGAAAGAATCAGAAAAGGACAGGAAGAGCTAAAGGTGACATATAATTAGCATGATCTCTTTTTTACGCTTCTTTGGCTGCACTTTTTAACAATTGCACTTCCCCTCCATCTGTCTCTGTCTACCGTTACAAAGCTTTCACTCTCTCCAGCCTGTGCCCTGTCTAATTTCTGTCTCATGTTCGTGTTTTCCTTAATCCTCTGATAACCTTGGAGACACAAAATAAGATACAAGGTGTGAAGCCGTTAAAAGCTTCCTTTTGTTCCTACTGTTGAGAGTTGAGACAAATGTAGATATAGTGGGTAGAAGAATTCATATTCAGAGAGGATTACCTCAGATTCTTATCATATCCATGCTACCGGTACACCCAACTCGAACCCAGAGCTGATAGTTATGCAGGCTTCAATCCTAGTGTAAAATACATCAGCTCAGAGCCAGGAGTCTGTCTTCCCATACTCAGTCTTAACCTCTAGTACTGAACCTAGCTAAAGACAGAATGATTTATGTGGATGGTAAGCAAGACGTATATGGGCATGAATTGTGCACTTTTCCCTTTGCTGGCTGATCTCTCAGTCCAGGAGCTGTAAATGTATAGTTCTTTTTGTATGGAGTTTTAATGCACTATATTTCGTAGCTGAAGCTGAGAAAGGGACAGGTTTTTTTGGTTCTTCTTGGTTCTACTCTGAGCAGCTTTTAGTTATACTCATCTAAACAAAAAGTTATTTAGTGAGTTGTGAGCTGTAGTGAGTTTAGACACCCCTCCTCATTCAATGGTTTATCTTTTCTTTTTTTTTTTATTACATCTACATTGTAGAGTCACACTGAAAAACACCGGAACGATGGTTGAAGGAACACATATGGAATCATGTAGTAAACAAAAAAGTTTTATCTTTTAGATTCTTTAAATTAGCCACCCATTGCTTTGCTGACAGCTTTTCACACTCTTGGCATTTGCATTCAGCTTCTTGAGAACACCAAAAGTGTGCAAAGCTGTCATCAAAGCAAAAGGTGGCTACTCTGAAGATTCTAAAATATAAAACACATTCTACAACACTTTTTTGTTTTTACTACATAATTCCATATATTTTCCTTCAGTGTCTTCAGTATGAATCTACAATATAGAAGTAAAAAAAGGTGTGTCCAAAGTCTTGGTAGTGTACATATACAGTACATACATTGTACATACAAATTAGGACTGAGTGACCAAGAGGCCAAAAGCTTTATAAAAGAACTACTCTGTCACCGTTTGTTTTTGCAATTGGTTAAAAAAACAGTTTTAGCAGCTGTAGCAACAATCCTCCTTCAGCTGACCTCACCAGCTGTTCTTGGTTCAGAATTACTCTTGTATTTCTTAATCACATTGTCATGGTTTGGAATTCCCTGGATAAATGGAGGTTGTAGGTTTTTGTGCTTCTGTTTTTTTCTTTAGATTTCTATATTAGAAAAAGACTTGTTTTCCCAGGAGAATACAATATAAATGTGTTTATATATTCAATACATTAACAAATGTATACAGGGAGATTAAATGGCAGAAGTCCTTCAAGGCGAATACAGTATATAGTCCTGTTCAAAATCTCTGAAATGGCTTCTGAATGTAATATTTGCTCTTTAAAAATGTATCTGAAGCTAAAATGACTTTTGATGAGCTGCAAACGTTCCCAGCCACTGATAATGCATTGGGGAGCATCAAAAATGCATTGGTCTCAGTAGGAAGGACCAAGCAGAACTTGATCTCTTTTTTTCTTATGATACATTACATCTGAAGAGCAATAAATGGGAGATGATATTTTGTGTTAGTTATTACTGTATATCTGCCTCGTAGAGAAATGGTTTTCCCTTCTTTCAGAACATTACTTATTAGTGTCACATATGGAAGCATTCTCCCCTCGGGTTGTTCTGCCAGTGTGGAAGAGTAGTATGAGATTAGAAACATGTATTGCTGGAAGGTAAAGGGAATTTATATATATATTCTTGTAGAAGATTGTAGAAAATTCTGTTGACATGTCCACCAAGAAGCATTTTTAACAAAGTATAATGAGAACAACGCCTCATGGTGGATGGCTCAAACAGTAATTTGGCTTCCATAATTCCTAAATCGCAACAGTACAGGAGTTTATCTTTTATAGCCCATGCACCAATCAGCCCCTTCATATCGACTGTTGGGCTACATATACTCAACCCAGACTTTAATTTGGGTAAATAGCAGCACATATAGAGGATCCACTGTTCTTTCTAAACAGTGGATGGAGAAGTGTCAGTGACAATTTATTTCTTATATAGTATTATTGGCTCGCTGGAATGTGAGAAGCCTCCACAGATTTTTGTACTTCACTTTCCACTGTTTGTTGCTTACATGTTCAAATAAATGTAGTTTCAATTTTAATGCTTAAATCAGTGTCATTGCGAAGGATTTGTCCGTTAGTTTTGTGTTCACAAGCTAATTAAGCATCATTCCCTCTCTTCCCTTCCCCGCCGCCTCTCAGTGAAACCCCCCCAAACTATTTATGGTATGTATAAAAGTATGAGTGAACACACATGGTAGAGTCCAGTAGAAATAATCCTGATTCCATCCAGAGCAGTATCATTTCCGCTAATTCTCAGCACTTATTTGACTAATAAGTTACAGTGTAACTTTGTGCTGTCCATGTGCTGTTACTGCAGTGTGAACTATAAACACATTTATTAACCCACTCAATATTTATCACAGTTACCAGAACAGCAATGATCCAGACAGCAAAGGATGAACCAGGGGCTCTAACTTACCAGAAAAAGCATTACAAACCTGTTCAGAACATTAAACATAACATAAATAGATGTGTTCAGTTTTTATGTACTTCTGGTCACATTAAATATCATGTAGAGGGAGTTTTTTCTTTTTTTTTTTTTTGATGCAGATACCAAAGTGTGCTGTAATGGCAATAATAGGCTGTGGATCAACGAGTGGAGGCCAGTGAAATAATGGGTCCTCCTTGACACAAAGTCCATTTGTTAGTTTTGAAGCATTGTGACAGTTAATTACTGAGGGTTGGCTTTAGTGGTCCACTCCACTTAGGCTGTTGTGTGCAAGAGAAACATTTCCTGGTGCGTTAGACAGACAGGACAGTTTTAGATGTTGTGGTTTCAATGTGGAGCACGATTAACTTTGTTTGGAAATGTGCAGGTTGAATTCCATTAGGTCTGTTTACTGTCTCAGAGCTGTTTCTTAGCAACCATATCTCCATATGTTGGTGCTACTAATTTACAGCAGATATGTAGATTAAAATGTTGAAGGTTCAGGTGTTTTTTTTTATTTCTTTTTTATCACAATGTAATTAAGTAGAGTCAATGAGCACTGGAGTCTCTGTCTAACTACACAACTAATTAACAGATGATTTGGTGATAAAAGACTATGAAAATATACAATTTGCAAGCAGCACCTATTCATTTTTTGTTGAGTAGTATTGGGCATGACGTGCTTTTTTGTAATTGGGTGAAAAGTGGATGGCCTTTTTGGTGTAGGATTAGGATTTGTGTTTTGGCTTAGTAATGCTGGTCCAATGTGATTAATTTGTATAACATTTTTCTATATAAACATTTATTCATCATTCATTCATTTTCTACCGCTTAGTCCCGTTAGGGGTCGCGGGTGACCGGAGCCTATCCCATTAACTTTGGGCCTGAGGTGGGGTACACCCTGGACAGTGGCCAGTTAGTCACAGGGCTATATAAACATTCACTTGTCTAAATCTGTAAAATATAATGACAATAAACGTTTGGAGTAAAGAGCAAACTAGTGGTCATGCTGCCCAGTTTGTGTGATTTTAAGGCTCGCTTTACAATGAGTACTGTGGTAAGCCAGACTCTAGATGTAACATGCTCCACTAATACTTTGTGAGGTTTATTGGTACTTCACTGGCCTTCCACATCACTGCACTAATCCGACTCAATTATCACATCGTAATTATAGGATATTATGGGTAATCCAGTGATCTCAAAGTCCTACAGTGTTATTATTTGTTGAAACAAACCTTTTATCACCCAGAAGTTTTTTGTTGTTAGACTCTTATTAATTTAGCTGGATAGGTTACAGCGAAGTAATTTACTCAGTTATATCAGCTAAATTGATCTTTTCCAATTTGTCCATTGTGTTTAAAAACAAGCACAACAAAGTGCTTAATATTTATCTACTGTCTACTGTAAGTAACTGCTCATAATATTCTCTAATATGCATTGATCTATTACCCACGCAAACTTCATAAAAAGCTATATCTTATTGATTTTTTTCTTCAGACTTCCCCAAATCCAACTAAAACTTTCAATCTCTGGGGCCATTTACACAAAAGCGTGTTCACAAGCGAATCCACAATAATTCAGTTGTGGATAGGTCTCGTTTACACAACGCCGGTGTTTTCACACCTCAACACTACAAACGTTTTAATCCGACTGAGGAGGTGTTTTGTAAACTGTTAATATGGCATCTTCTCTGAAAACAATGACAGCATAGGCACGACATGCATTCACTACTCTACAGAAGAGGTGATAGCAAAAGTAGCAAAAGCGTTGTTGTGGAAATGGGCCCTCAGATATCACACATATACTTTATATAGGTATAGGTTAATAGACATCCACCTTGTTTGCATTTTGTCACAATTTTAAAAATTGTGACAAAAAAAAAATAATATTTAAAAAAAATTGTCATATTTTATAGCAACATGACATTTCATACTGTAGGAATGTGATGGTATTATCACCATAAGGTAATGCCTCAACATGATGCAATATTGACTGTGATTTATATTTTTCTATTTATGAGGACTTTGGAACATTTACAAAGTCTCCTGCTGTAGAAAAACTCTCAAACAGAAAAATGTGACTTGGCATGTGGTTGGCAGCAGAGGGTATTGTTCTGCATTGCAACACCTGTTCTGATGCTGAAAGTGGAAAATAATGCAACCCTAGTGTTGCACTCTGTTCATCACAGATTTCTTTCTTACAAAAACATTAAGATGAGTGACGAGAGTCTAGATTCAATATCCACCAACATCCGTTTAGAAAAAGAACTTTACTGTTAAAATCCTATGTTCCATTCAATTCTATTTTGTCTTTTTTATGGTGAATGTAAATGTTGAGACACTGTGGTAAGTTGCACTGCCAGACAAGTCATTAAAGTGAGGAGATAATTTGCATAGCAGTTATAAAAATGGTTTCTATCACCGTGCCCTTCACAGAAATAATAGATATGATACTCAGACAGTTAACCCATATGGCTTGAGAAGAAGCTCTTGTGCAAAACTAATGGTAATCTGTTGTACCAGTTGTAAGTAAGTGCTGTATAAACATTCTTGTATTAACATTTTCCCTTCTGGCATTTATAATTCATCATCATTAGCTTAATTACTGTTGGCTTGCCTCATTTTTTAATATCACTTTGTTTTTATGTTACAATGTTTTAATTGTGGTAATATGTTTAAGTTTGACAGAATAAAGAGAGAAAATGACACTTTCCAAGCCATCACACTGCATGGTCGTTCCCATAGCAACAGCACCCCATTAGGTGGCAGAAGAGTGAACGAAGGAATAGGTCGGCATCCTGTCAGGAAAAAAAGAAGGGAGAGGCAGAAAGTATGAGGAGATGAAAGATGAACTCAAATGAAAGAGGAAGTGTGGAAGGTAAACACCACCAGCCGTTAACAGTCAGAGGAACAAGTGAGGACAGGCCGAAAAACAGGGCCTTGGATTGAGAGAGTGGCATAACTGCATGGAAGGGAAGTATTTATGGAGAAGAAACACAGTGAAAGTGTAATATATGACATGTCACATTCTTAATTGCACTGGTTATAGCTTTAGTCACCTAAAACATAAATGAGTGTTTTCAGATGATTCCAAAAAGTCATCACTTTTTCCTTTTTTGTGTGATAATGATGTGCTACTGGTCTTGTAATTAGCTCATACATGTTGCTCCAAGTAGTCTGTTTTAGACAAGCAACTGTTTTCACTGTTAACACGGCGAGGGGCAAATGATGGCTCATTCTTGAAAAAAGTGAATCTAGAAAGCCGTTACTGGTGAAGTTTGATTTGAAGGGTTTCACTGAGCTTGACGTTTTTGTTGTCTGTCTTCACTTCAGCTGGGGTTTAGATATTGTGCCATAGTCTTTGTTAATTACATTATGTTAAATAAACAATGCAGCAAGACAACAGGTGAATTGTTCTCAATATATAGGAGACTATCTCAAGAACAGCAAGCCCACAACAGTTCTGGTAGTTCTTTTTTTTGAAAAATTGCATTTTTATTGATCAGAGGTTTAGACATAAGAGATTTAGACAGCTGTACGCCAGTCATCCAGCTGTACGTCCCCTACAGGCAACACAATCCACAGAATGGAAAAGCATGAAAAGAGAATAAGCGCAGCAGAGAGTGCTCTGCAAAAGGATAGAGAAACAAGATGTAGTGAAAACAATAGCAAAAAGAAACACCACCCTTGTAGTCATGTTTTTATAAAATGACTTTATGCAAAAGTCAGACTCACCTTCTCAGCTTTTTCAGCAATGAATATTGTCGGAAGGGTTGACACTCTTTTATGCAGACATGCATGGATTCTTCTTCTGTTGTCCTGCCCCATATCCTCATGTGTTTTTATTTATGGATGGCATTTGAAAGATTATGTTAAATGTTAGGTTATGTTAACTTCCTCACGCATCTGAACAATCTAAAACAGACAGTAGTACATCCTACAAAGTTGTATTGGTCATTTCTTTTTTTGTGCCATTTTTAAATGAAGCATATTGACAAAAAGTTAATTCATTTAATTTTTTTTATTTCTTTTTTTATGACTGCTACAAGCTCACAACAGACATCTGAAGGAACATTCATAATGCAACCAGAACTCTTACATTATTTGGCACTTTACACAAGGAATACAAAAGAAGACTAAGGAATTTCATCTGTATCTGTCAAAGAACACACAATTAGTGGTGTTTTAATTGAATCCAGGAGATGGACCCCACATGGTGTTGTTTTGAACCTCCTTCAAAGCAGTACTGTGCTCAATTTGAAGTCTAGTACGGGCTGGGGAAAGTATGTAAAGCGTTTGATAATTAGATGAAACACTGTAGCTCCCTCTATCTTCAGTTCACCCTTTTTTTTTTGCATGTGTCCTCTTTTCTGCGTCTCAATCACACACAACATGACTATTACTGCGCTTGTGCCTGTGTCTCCGCTGCCGTTACCCTCTGGCTCCCTCTCATTTTGACAAACTAGGGCATGAAAATAAGCCTTAGCATTGCCAGAAGAATGCTAAATACAGGGCTTCTTTTCTTTGGCTGTGCCTCTTTAATCAACTTCCACTTATCTCTGCCTTGCATCCGTTGTTTCTCTCTTTTCAAAATGTAATTGAGGAGAAATGTGTACTCCGCCAACGTCTCCTTCACTCAACACTCCTCCGTCCTCCATTCATTTGTCTATTGTGGTGTTTCCCACTCACTCCAAGCTCTGTCATTCTTCCTGTGCTATCCTCATATGTGTCTATTTATATTCTCATTTCCATAGTTTGTGCCTTGTCCATGTTTACGTTTAAGGATTTATAAATTTTTGTGGGAATTGCTGGTGTTGATTTCAAATAGGGTCATTTTCAAAAACAGGTAAAAAGCTAATTGAATTTGCTTTTTTATAGAATTTCATTATAACAGAAAATAATGTATAAATAAAAAATACCATAAATATTGTGAAGCTTATGTAAATATTTTTGTAAGCCTAGACTAAAATCAGTTACTTAAACATTTAGTGTTTGCTTTTAGAGGTTTGTAAAGTTTATTAATATGTTAAAACCTAAAAGGAGCGCGTGTAAAAGAAAATGTAGGGCATAGAAACCTACGTTTGAATGTGACTGAGTTTGACAAAATGAGCCAGACTCATCAACACATGCCTGGCTTATTGGGTTAGTTTGTTTTCTTTTTGGAAGACACTTCTGAGTTTGATCCCATGGCCAGTGCAGGGCCTGTTAAGTGCTTGAGTTTCAACTGAAAAACATATACACTAACAACAATTTACTTTTTTAGAGATTCTGTCATGCCATACGTATGTTTTGTTTAAAAAGTGCTGTGCTTTGTGCTAAACTAAAATTCTCTGATTGGTTGTATGTATGTTCTTCAAATCACATTGGTCTAGGGTCTGGTGTGTATGTTGGCACTGACCTCTTTTTGATTGGTTGTATGTGTACTGATTGGATATGGTATCTTTATTTATGTTGTGACATTCCCTCCAAATACAACTTGAAGCAAGACTAATCCCATAAAAAAAGAGAAAGAATTAGAATCAATCTCCCAATGGCACACATTTTTAGAAGCAAATGTCAGCAGAAAGACAAGAAAATGCTCAGTATGCTATTTCACAATTGTGGCATTTGTGACCTTTGTACTAGGGACTAGAAAAAAACAATACAATATTATTCATTACAATAAAAACTCTATAGCAGCCTTAATCTAGTAACCATTTATAATTTTCCCACCTGACTTTTCAACTCCACTTTAATACAATTCAATTTATTTCTATAGTGCCATATCAAAATAACAATTGGACTGAACAGAAAAAAAAAACAGCAAAAAAAACAGCAAATAGACAAACTGAAGCTGAAATAGAAAACATCCCCTGTCCTTAGACCCTGAACTCCAGTAGCATACTGACACACTGAGGTGTAATGGTGGAAGTTGTGACTTTGAGTGCTGATTTTACTCATTTCTGTCTCATCATTTCTGTTTATCACGCTTCTGTTTTTTGTGTGGGTGCCAATGTGAGTTGGGTTTGCATGGTAGCATTAGCACAGTCAACTGCTATGGACAGTATGCGTTCTTTTAATTAATAGAGCAGTTGAAAGCTTAAAGGAAGTTTAGTTTGAACCAGTTGTGTTGTGTTATTAAGCAACATCAACGTTTATGACACATATGGTCAACTCACAGTTTAACAAGGGGCATTTATAAGATTGTTGTGAACATGAAAGATTACTCCTTTCTTGTTCTGAGTTATTTGTACTTGTCAATCATTACAATAAAGAAATGCTTGGATTTGTTCAGACAGACAAGTGTAACAGATTGTCCATTATTTACCTGTCAGAACAGGGTAAACCGAGGGCAACGACATGGCTGCGTACATTCACTGCACTCTCCCCTGAACCGCAGAAATTAAGAAAAAACATTAAGTCAAAACAATTATTGGTTTGTTTATCCAACACTTTAATCAATTCCTCTTAATACTAAACAACCTCTGGACTTAAAATGAGATTTCTAATAAATACTATTTTAAATATTAGAGTTGTGCCGTTAGACGCGGTTAACTACAATAACAAGCTCTGTTATACAAGGCAATATATATTATTAATCTCTGTTGAGCATCAGTGTAGCTGATATTTTCTCGGTCTACTTATATGGACCGACCCATTACAGTAAAATAGTGAAGAAAGTTGATGACTTCAAAACAATTAGATACTTAATTAGCCATAGTTTTTTTTTTTTTTCTCTCAGTGTATGGGCAACCAAAGACTTGAGATATGAACACTACTGCATTTCTCAAATCTTGTCTTGTGTCAATGGGTTCATTATACATCTCTTTAATAGTCTATCATGTTAAATGAACTTGCATTTTTGGTAGTCAAGCTATTTCACTTTTTTGTACTCTAGTGTCAATATAAGTATAAAAAAGTGAAATAGCTTTTTTTTTTTTTTTTTTTTTTTTTTTATACTCTAGTGTTGGGTGCACGTGGCAGAGTGGTTAGCACTCCTGCCTTACAGCAAGAAGGTCGTGAGTTCAAAACCCGGCCGACTCAAAAATTCTTGGCCGACTCCGGTCTTTCTGTGAGGAGTCTGCATGTCCTCCACGTGTTACCGTGGGTTCTCTCCGGGTACTCTGGCTTCCTCCCACCGTCCAAAGACATGTATGTATAGGTTAATTGGCAACTGTAAAGTGTCCCTAGTGAATGAATGTGAGAGTGAATGGTTGTCTGTCAATGTTTGTCTCTATGTGTCAGCCCTGCGACTAACTGGCCACTGTCCAGGGTGTACCCCGCCTCAGGCCCAAAGCTGCTGGGATAGGCTCCAGCCACCCGCGACCCCTAACGGGACAAAGCGGTAGAAAATGAATGAATGAATACTCTAGTGTCATTAAGTTTACGTTAAGTGGCCTCTACACTAACTTTCTTGGGAAGGTGTGATAAATGAATATGTGGTTGACAAAATATGTAAACTCAATCATTCATTTTCTACTGCTTAGTCCCGTTAGCCTATCCCAGCAGCTTTGGGCCTGAGGCGGGGTACACCCTGGACAGTGGCCAGTTAGTCGCAGGGCTAACATTTAAACTGTTTGGCTAAAATTCCAGAAGTGCAGTGTGTAATTTTTGGCAGCGTCTGGTGGTCAAATGGCAGATTGCAATCCCACCTCCTTCAAAAAAAACAATTATAATATAAAATGTATCTACAATGTACTGATCATACATTTTTACTAAATACAAATAAAGATAATAGACATATTTTTTATACCCAATGTGATTTTACATTAAAATTATTATTGTATCAAATTGTTAAAACAATCAATAATATAAGTGAAAACATTTTACAAAAATACTGATCACTGGACATTTTGTTATAGTATAATTTTTTCCTGGGTTTGGAGACTCCAGTGAGTCTTTCTCATCTCAGGCATATGCACAAGCTCTTCTACCTAATCACAGCAGGACGCTAAACGCTGCATCAGACACAAACAACAGTGCAGACCTTTCGAACGATAACAGAAGGAGCAAGCAATGTTTGGACTGTGATATTATGTCAATTTATGTCATTAGTAAATGCATGCTTAATGTTTTGACTTCTCTTGTGTGTATGAAAGGGGTCAAGGTATATGACCCCAGGATGCAAGACCCCTAGCTCCCATCTAAGAAAGATTAGATACCTGTCAATATGCCTCCCCAATAATATTCACTTAGGTCTCATATAGTTATCTGTGTTAGTTCAGGCTTCCTGGCAACAGGGGCCTCCCTTACTGCTTCAGGATAAGGATAACAGTTAGGTAACTGTAGGTTTCATATGGTTATCTGTTTTAGTTCAGACTTCCTGACAACTGGAGCCCCCTCTCTGTCATCAGGATAGGGACAACAATTATGTGAAACAGATGTAGTTTGCTAGAAGGTATATAAGGACATGTCTTTTAATGCTCATGGTCAAATTCTGCTTGTCGGTTTCTGAACTTGAATGAACCAACCTATCAGCCTTGCTACAGATTTTGATTCTCTTTGCTTGACTACAGACTGGTTCTGAGCTGCTGGACAACACAGCATGTGCAGGCCCCAGGGGCGTTTACCCACTGGAGTGTGTTTATGAGCTGAAACGACGCACGAGAGCAATCCTGGATCATTTCTGAGTGGACACAAATGAGAAAAGTAAAGTCTGTTGCCAATTACTCCTTGAACGGGTCCATCCTCACGTCAAACACTAGTCATCTTCTCCCAATCTCCTCCTACTACAATGTCCACACTCCCTCAGCTGCAGAGGTTAAATATTACACTTGTACTATAAAAGGGAGTCAGAGCAGCCTGTTACACTGTGGATCAAGCCCTTGCTTTGTTGCTGTGCACTCAGAGTCCGTCTAAATGCTGTTATCCTTATCACACGCAGAGGATTAAATAATGTATTAAACAGAGCTGTACTTCGGGTGTTTGGGCCATGTCAAAGAGTGGCTTAAATGCTATCACTATGGATGAATTTTTTAAAAGGGTAAAGGATAGCTGCAATCCAAATGACACCATGCCAAGACATATAAACTTGAGGATTTGATCTCTGTAGCAAAGGTAATAAGATGCTGGGTGATGGAAGAGAATTAAATGATGGGCACATGGGACAAGTGGAAAAAGAAGTCTGTACTAAAGTGATTACTGAAGAAGCAGACTTACACTATTGGTAATGTTTCTCTTATGTGTATGTTTTAGCAGTATTCAATTACAAATGCTTGCTCATGTATAATGGTCAGAGGGTAAAGTTTATCTCTGAAATGACAACAAAAGTATGTTTGCCATTGCTGTATTCCTAAAAAACAGACACTGAATATTAGTTTCCATTCAGCCTTTCCTACTACTTATAGTCGTATAAAAGAGCTCCATTAACCTAGCCTGGCCAACGAATAACTCTTTTTCTATTCTATACAAAGAAGTTAGTCTGGTACCCTGTTGCTTCTGTTAGATATCAAGGGCGGGGTTCACAAGAGGAATGTTAACAAATCTTAACCAAAAAAGGTCTGGTATAACAGGCTAGCACTTTCCTTCTATTGTTACTAATGTAACGTACCAGGTCTTCCTCATGACTACAGGTTAGACAACCACAGTTGTGTGCACACTTCAGGACTAAATCCACAAGCATGCCAATAACTGTATAATTATGGTCCCCTAGTCACCGATATTGTCCTTATCACAGGGAAATAAAATGGCGGGTACATCCGGGCTTTTAAGCTTTTACTGCAGAGCAAAACAATAGTATTACGATAGAATTAACAGACATATTAATCAACCCCTCCCCCGCAGAGTTGTTATGTAGTAAAAAAATAACTCTAGAGGCCGGAGCCATTTTTTGTACCAGGCTGTAAACATGATTTTTACACTTGTAAAGTTGCCATTGGGTTTCTCCTTATTTTTCTGCTTTTGGAGCCTGCCCTCTGGTGGACGGCGGTATATTTCTGTATTTTCACTGTATGGCGCTCTTACTTGAGGACCTACTAAGAAGTTCCATGAAAGAGGTTTGAACCTTGCAAATGTGTGTCTAAAAAGCATTTTATTACTCGTGTTATTCACGTTCTGTGTGTATCATGCATTTAACCAATCAGGGCTTTGTACCATTTCATAGCCTGGTTATGAGTTATGAACATATTTCCAAACCAAGCTTGGTTATTCTATCAGGTTTATATTTATTTAAAGTTTCTGTAGAATATTGTATCATCAAACATTTACTGTATATATTTTACATTTAATATTGTTTTCTTTTTTTATTATTATTTTTAATGAAATGCAATAGGAAAAAGCTGTATTATAAATAAATTGACAAATGTATGTAATCAATCTAATTAATCATTAAGCAAAACTGATTAATTTGCAAAATTTGTTACGTAAATCCAGCAAAAACAGTAACTAGTCTTCTTCTTGGACATTTTTATACCACAAAGCAAAGCACTAGAGTGAATATAAATCTCAATAACAATAAAAATGTGTAAAACCAATACCAGACTTTTTTGACTACAGACATGACTACAGTGCTTTAACTGGATTTTCAAATGTGGTGTTAATTTGCTTTTAGTTCTGGATTGGTGTAAATATTTTGTGGTAATTTATATTAATATCAGATATGTTAATATTTGTTGTGTTGTCAGCAAAAGAATAATGCAGAGAAATGAACTGAGCATTGGCACACGCTGCCGTTTCTGTTGCTGGATATATAATCATTGTTCATTGAAACTAAATAAAGTGTTTAGTGTTTCAACAATAATCTACATATTCTACTGGGATGTAGCGGGAAACAAGCAACAAACAATCCCTGCGTGATTTTAATTTCTAATCTACATGATGTTTATAAAAACAAATGTCTTATTCTGTTACATGTATGGAAGTTCATGCTGCAATTAAGAGTAAGTGTTGATAACAGCTGATAAATGCAACTGTAACTGTGAGGTAAAACCCTGGTGCAAACTGATCTTTTTGTTAGACTATAGAAAGAGGTGAAGTCATTAAAAAATAGCCCCAGTGAAAGAATTATACTTGGGCACCTTTTCTGGAAGTCATGTCACATGTACTACAAACAACAGCAGACATACCTCTTCGACTTAAACAAAACCTAGTAATTGTGGTCTGGCTAATCCAAGTACAAGTCCATTCACAGCAGTAAGTGTCTGACTCAAGATTTGTGTGTGCGAGTCTCTCCATGGCCTTCCACATTGGCTTCACTCTTAAGTCTTTTACTCCCTTACATGGTGATCTTCATATTTAATCTATCAAAGCTATCAGAGCGTGTTTATTTGAGTTCAGTGCTAAAGCGGACCTATGTTCATCTTGATTAAACTTCATCAGCGTGTAAAGTTTGCTGTTGAACTCCAGTCATGCCTTCAGAAAGAATTACTAGAGTCACTCACAAGGACAAATACAATTGGATAAGTGCTTCCTCACACACAGCCCACAGTATCTATAAGAATAGCAGCCCTATGACTGACAGCCAGAACAGATTTTGAGTGTCAGAAGGGAAGGCCGCACTGAGAAATATCTAATGGTGTTGACTTGTAGACTGGTCCACAGAGAGGTACTGATGGACGGACGGAAGACAGATAATGAGCCAATGTAAAACAAGTGGAAAAGACAGGCAGTGTATGTGTGTGGATTAACTGGCTTGATTGCCGAAACATATGAAATGAAGAAGGACATAGGCTGGTGTTATGGTGCATTACACCATGTAATGCTCCACCACATGTTATGCAAATGACCGAAAACAGAGCATTGTAATTGAATATAAAGCATTTCTGGAAAGCTTAAACATAAGAGAATGTAAAAAACGCCTTGCTATTCCTAATTTGTCAACTTTAATTGAAGGGATAAATATTTTTGTGAGTAAGTAAAGTGCTATACTGTATCTCAAAAAATAGTGTAGGCCCCATACTTGACTTAGCTCAACACTTAATGCATGATGACATCATACACTTAAATTTATAGACAGCAGATCACGACATAGATTTGAATCCATTACATTTTAACCATTTCTAACTTAAATTATTAAACGATGACTTACATCAACATTCATTTTAAATCCTTTTATCTTAATTTTTCATTTATTTTTGTTTTTTCAATGAAGTATTTTAGATTTTTAACCTTATGGCTCTTACAAAGGGGGTCTAGCTGGAAAGGGAAGATAAGGAAACAATAAGCCCACTGCCAAATAGCAAGGTTATATAATGGTCACACTGTAAAATCTAATTGCTAAATGTCTTTGGCATTAGCTGAACAGACCAACTTTGCCATATTTTTGTTAAATATAAAATTGAATATTGATTATAAAATGTGAAATACTTTATAAAACTGTGAGACACTGTCTTTATGCTGAGATAAAAATGTTTTACAGCAGGCTATGAACTATACCTTTTAAAAAGGAGTCCAGTTTTAAATGACTACTCGTGAACTGCAGTTGCTGGCACCTCAACAATTGCCAGATTTTTTTCTTTTTTTTAGCCCTGCAAATTAGTCTTGAGTCCTCTTTTGAATTTATTTACTGTATTTTTACATGTTATTAAAGTACAATGTTCAAAAGCTTATCTACCCTACAAGAGAAAAGTAGCAGTGCTCAAACTCACGTCACTAAGCTCTTGTAAGTTTCAACACATCTTATTTGGAAGTCTCATTTCCTACTGCGACAATGCGTCACATTTCTTTTTGCCCTTGCATAATGTTCTTGAAGATTTGGAAGGTATATAACCATTAAACTGTATTTATTATATGGCAAATGACTACAGAACATAATAAAATCTTTCATATAGACATGTAATAATGGAAGCAAGGACTCATCAAGGATTCATCACTACATTTCCTTGTCTGTTAAATAACACAGAACAACACCTTTGGAAAAAGACATGCAACAGAAATGGGCAATATTTTAGCATGTGTGGTAGGGAGATGGGAATTGCATGAGAGACAACTTTGTGCTCTTGTGTAAATATGTACTGAAACTTTTCACAACAAGCCAAAGCTAAAATGCACATGGTACCCACGGTTTAACTGTCCCATTGTTCACAATAAGGAAGAATAAAGACAGCAAATGGTGGCATTCTGTCACCAGAAAACAAATCTATGCTAATACATTTTTTGAGGGAAATGAGAGCAGCAATAGGTTTTGGTGTGTACAGGTAGTTATTTATTTCTGCAAGGACAAGCTGTGTTAATGTCTTTAATCACCAGAGTCGCACATCCTGCTGAGAAAGAGAGTCAGAGCAGATGTGTAGTGCTTTATCACGAGCCACTCATCCATCAGAGGTTTCGTTCTGCAACAGCGGAGATGTTCTGAGAGTTGTGTGTTCGGAGTCATGGTGTGTTCAGTGAGCATCTGGAAACCAAAACATATGTAGAGTAATGCACACCTTTGAGAAAACAATATACAGAGAATGGTTTTATTCACAGTTATGGAACAAAATGTTTAGCTGTAGTATTATTCAAAGAAATGTTTTAATAACACAACGTGTTGGGTTTTGGAACAAATGATCTAATCCCAGAATGAACCCAGTCCACTACGGACAGGATTGGATATTGGAAGTGTGTGCTACATGGGTTCTTTAATGCAAAATGTCAGAAGGCTTTGATGCTGTTGAGTCTCCATTTGGGCAAGCGCTGATGTAAAATGGTAACAATGGTTTTATTTGAGGCAGGTGACAGTACAGTTGCAGACAGGAGTTTTATTTTTACATGCAAAGCTCTCCACATATACAATAGGTGGTGAGAATAAAAGAGCCCCAGGGTTGGGGTGATATTCAATAAAGGTGATGCAGCAGTATTCATACTTCCACACTGTTGCAAAGGCTTCCTTACGGAGGTTTAAGAAATGTCTAAACACAAGCTACACTTCAGGTTGTTAGTGGCAGTTGCAATTCTGCAAGTTTATTGTTACGGTAAAACGTTATATTAACTTATTAATATAACTGATATATTGTTTTACTTTACAATTGTAACTCTAGTTATTTAGCATTAGACAACTAACACACATGAAATAGTCTACAACTATTCTTGGTCTGGTCATTTTTTTATACCTAACGCATATCTGAGATGTCGCTACGGCTCAAATGCAAGACTCAAATTGACTCTCGTCTTTGCCCATCCTCGATCAGATTCGGACTTTGCTCTTTTGGTCACACTTGATAATACTTGCTTGTGGTTTATATGTTTGTGAGGAGTGTCTCTGTTTGTTTGCGTTGTGTCAGAGACTTGCTGCTTCTCTCCAACTGCAGATCCATCTCAACTTACACTTCAGCGGTGAGTGTAGTTGTGCGGTTTACATCCATCAAGTAGTGTGAGTGCGCATTACTTCACCTCCACAAATCTTTTTACGGGAAATTCAAACTCGAATGCCCAAATGAAATGGAGCATACCAGCTAATCCATGCAACCACGGCGTACAGTAATTGTGACAATTTACTCATCCCAATGACGTGGGTTTATGATTATGTCAAAAAGGAACGCAGAACAGAACAGAACCTCACTTCATTTACTTTTAAACTGCTATTAATTTTACTCAGTCTGACAATTTACATAATCTTCTCAATTCAAGCAAGTTGAGAGTCAAATAAACTTCTGCTACACTCCTGCTCATTGATTTAAACATTGTGCATCGCATCAGGACTTCTGTTGCACTATGAACAACGAGAAGTTAATTATTGAGGTGGACAAATTTTATTTAGTTTATGACACCAAACACCCATTTTACAAAGAGAATAGTTTTAGCTTAACCATTTGAACAAGCAGGAATATCCACAAAAATGAATGATGAAGTTTGCTAAACAGAGGGGGAAGATCCACATGCACGGTGTAGCAGGAACAACACAGACCTCTTCTCGATTCTGACGGTGTAAAGTGACGCTTTTAAGCGGACGCGGCTGGCGCAAAACAAGCATGTATGATACTTGGATTATGTTTCATTGTGATGATTTTATAAAAACTCATAACCCCCCTGCAAAAAGCTAATATAATTATTTTCCTCTTATGTCATTCTGTAATAAAGTTCAGAGGCTAGAGCGGCGACTACTCCTAGTCCACACACACAAAACTTTGACTGGTCCTGAATCTCCCACTGTTCTCCAATCCCTCCCATGGATACAGTCTGTCCAAATGAAATATCCCAGTAATTATTACCTTGGCAATAACATTAGTACTCCAGTGTGACTGGGCCCTCATTAACCTCAAATGGACTGCAGACCAGCCTCACAATCTCACAGCTTTTCTTTCTTGAGCACAAATACAAAAGTGGGGCAGTGTACTGGTCTGTGCAAAAGAGAAATGAATATGCTTGACAGCCATTGTGTCAACCGTTTAAACATGCAGATTGAAAATTGTAATATATGACCATCTATGTTCTACACTGTTTGCATTAAAATGTCCTTTTTAAAGGTGCACTGTGCACTGGGCAAGACACTTAACCCACCTTGCGTCCAGTGTCCGTAGCACTGGTGTATGAATGTGTGTGACTGTGGAGGTGTGTTCGGTGGTGGTAGGAGAAGGTTGAGCGCCGTTTGTGTGGCAGCCCCCCTCTCTGTCTGCCCCAGGAGTGGATGTATGTGAATGGGGTGAGTGGAAGCACGATGTTAAGTGCTTTGGGTGCCCGAGAAGGGTGCAGGAAAGTGCTATATAAATGCATGCCATTTACCATTTATTTCTATTATGTTGTATTTTTTTAGATATTAGGTCAAGCAAGATAAAGTGACAGCAAATTAATCAGAATATTGCAAAAATATTCATAGAATAAAAATAGTCTAATATGGCAAACTCATTTGAACTAAGGACTGCAAAAGGAGCAAAATTACAAATCCAGAGGAACAGCTGGATGATTTCACTTCCTCTGTGTGGCAGCTGGCATAAAGCGTCCTGCGAGAGAGAGAGTTGTAAAACATGGACATTACAACAGTGACCAAATAAGCTGCTCAATCCCATTACTGAGCATTCCCAGTGCCACACACATAGGATAACTGTAGATGAAAGAAAGCATTAATGTGTGTGCATAGATAAGTGTAGGAGAAAAAATGGGAAAGGCATGCTAGAATAAAATAGTGAGGTCTGTGTTTGTTGTTCAAATGGACCTCTGGTTACTCCTGACTGTCACAATTTAGCTTCACAAAATAGATTTATTTTAAACCAATATAACACAAGAGGAACCAATTGAAAATCAAACCCCAGGTCAGGGTTTCTGCAGGGTTTAATCAGTCAAATTTAAGACTTTTTATGACCTTTTTATAACCATCCTGATTTGAATTTATGATCTACACAAATTACGATAAATAACTTCAGTCATTAAAAATTAGAATGATAGCGGGAACACTCATGACTTTGTGACTGAGGAGTCTTCCCTCCTCGCTGGAACATTGATAAAGAGTGTGTGCATTGCTCTTAACAGCTTTTCCACCTGCCACATGGGAGAAACCTGCCTTGAAAGCATTGTGCAGAGTATGACGCCCACAGCTCCCTACGGACACCAGCTGAGCACCCCCATACATTTTATTTAAGTTGGATTGGAGAAGCTCAAAGAACTTTA
Organism: Neodontobutis hainanensis; assembly: GCA_024349245.1. Taxonomy (NCBI): domain Eukaryota; kingdom Metazoa; phylum Chordata; class Actinopteri; order Gobiiformes; family Odontobutidae; genus Neodontobutis; species Neodontobutis hainanensis. Next base: position 1,584,797 of record JALDNG010000056.1, read on the forward strand.
CATTTACACTAGGCCCATCCATCGATACAGAGACAAGCCTGCTGAGATTCAGCTGCTGCACACACTCCTTAAGGGAAAATAATAAAAAGATTTGAGTATAAATAAATATACCACTTAATTGATAAAACACACACTTTTGCACTTTTCAAGTTCAAGCAAGTATAATGTTTGACTAGGCCTACATGTCTGTTCCTATTCAAGTTATCCATTTGGGCTGTTTCTGAAAATACAACCACGCCATGCAATTGATGAAACAAATTAAAAGATTTAGATTATATATAATTATATTATATATAGTTATTTTTCTATTTTCTCAAAAGAGTATGGCTAGAGTGGTGCAGAGTAGAGACTAACAGAGACTAAGTAGAGATTAACATATTATATAACGGTTTCCCTACTCTCCAAATTGGTTTGAATAAATGGGTCAAACACAGGTTTTAGGTTATTCATAGTCATAGGTTTGAAGATGAAATTATTTCAAATATTACATGCAGCATTATAAATCATATTTGTTTTAAATATTAAACTTTAATTACTTAGCCTACTTTAAAGTGCTTTAGCAAATCCTGTGCTGTGGAATGGCCAATGAAGTGTGATCCCAGGTACCGGGAATGCACCTTGTCCTCATTCCAGAACCAAACGTCAATGTCCACCTGTTTCTTCTTGCTTGTGTGATTTAAGCTTTCATCAAACATGAGAACATAAGGCCCCGAGACCTTGGAGATGAGGTATTTTTTATATAATCTGCCAAGCCAAACCGGATGATGTATGAGGTCTTATCTTTTCCGCACGTAAATGTTTTGGCTATGTCTGGGAAATTTGTTCGGAAAAGTTCGGCAATATCCTCGTTCCCATTGTACGACTGGTGTTTAGTCACAGTATTTAACACCCAGGACCTCCGCTTTCAGTGTGGAGGTTGATCCGAAACCACTGTGCGTGGCACTGGATGCGACAGAAACGGAATCCCGCGCTGTGCATGGACCGGATAACGTTTGTGACGAAGCCAAACAAAACTGACAGATCGCACGCACTCGCTGCAGGCCTTTTACAGCAACAATATGCTTTTCCGACTTTGCTTGCGACTTCAAGGCTTTTATGCCTAAACTAGACATCTCCAACATCTTCTTACACAGAGTACAATAGGCTTGATACCGATTATTTGCGACAGGCTTAAGCCAGCTACTAAACTCACCGTCTTCGAGCCACAGATCATTAAACGTACATTTACCCATTGTGATCAATTAAACTAAGCAGTGACAGTATGATATATCCGGAGTATGATATTCGGAGTTTGCGCGGGTTTCTGTGAAGTCCTTCTGACAAGTCTGTATGCTGCCGCATGGACCTTGTAGTTCTGGAGCGCTGTGATACCAGTGTGATACCACCCAGATTCCTCACACAGAACTACAACAGGCAAAACAAATTAATGCCATTGCCGCCGTGAGTGCATTTTGATGGGAGAACAAATTAATGGATGAGCATATCAATTTAAGACGTGACTAAATGTTTTTTATGACTTTGTATGGAAAAACCGGACGTTTTTATGACTTTTTATGGCCTTAAATTCTTATTGTTAAATTTATGACTTTTTATGACCCCGCGGAAACCCTGCCAGGTTTAACCCAAGAACACCCAACTTATAAAACTAATGCATGTTGAAAATACTAGTACTACAGTTTTTGAGGCTGTTTATTTAAAGAGTAATATTTTGGGACCTTGGGTACTATTTCTTGTTACCACTACTGTTTATGTGACCGAATGGTAGGTGCATCTACACTTCTAGTGCTACTTTCCTGTACAACAGACCAACACTGACTATTTTAGGAAAGCTAATATCTGTGAGCTGTATTTAATTTTCCTGAAGTGAACGTATGGCAAATAAACTGATTTTTCTTGGCTTTCAATATATTTAATTGACAGTTGCTCTGAGAGTTCACCTTTTCTCCCCGATGTCTCCTTAAAGATTTAATGACACCCAGCATGCTGTAAATAGACACGTAATGAATAAACTTGAACACTCAACTTCCCCATACATTGGCCTCTGCCCTTAGTTAAACTTTTCCTGAGCGAAGCATATTATCTTAAAATTGGCATCTTCTGTAAAAAGTTAGTTTTGTTTAAAAGAAGCCACTGACTTTAACAGCTATCTATACACATTCATGTTGGAGACAGACTCCTACAAGTCTACATTAATGTAAATATACAGTATGCCTCAGGAATGAAAATCAGCTCTGCATACTCACGGTAGCCCTCTGCATCACTCTTCTCTCATCAGCTGAAGGGCTTGACATCCTTTCTGTATCTAAAACTCCTCTCATTATTACTCTGCTTTTTATGGTCAATATTAGCCACAGTATCTGGCTTCCTTCTCTAATGGTATTTAATAAAAAGTTATGGTTTTAGCCCCAGACAAGTCTCTAGCCTCCAATAAAACTCCTGACCAAGCAGGACCTAATTACACTGTAGTGCACTGCCTCAGGAGACTGTGAAAAAAAGACTGGCTGTTGTGTATTCAGAGTGTCTTCTTCAACTTAAACAGCTCCTCAAAAGCCAATGAGTTTCTGAGTTGGTTTATATCCTGTCAGGTTGTGTGTTTACGCATGACAAACGAGACATCCATCATAAAAAATGCCCTATTTAAGTTCTAGGTCTGAGTCAGCAGAACATTAATGTCTATGTCTGGTCTTCTCTGCTGTCCCATAAACTTTATTCACACGGAACTGGCCGCAGTTTGATTAATGATGTCTGGAGTAGATTAAAACTCTCATATCCCAACTTCTAACTCTTTAGACGCCCTCTATGTCAACTATACTTCCCTTTCTTTATTTTAAAAAGTGAATTTACTGCCTTTATTTTATCTTGTTCTGATTGCCTCTCCATGCTCCTCAGTCTTATCTCTCCACGGACATGTCTTTATGTACAGTAAAACCTATTACACACAAACTGACCCAATTCGGAATCAAACACTCAGTAGTAATGAAAATTTGGCAACCTACAGCAGCTGTATAGCGTAAAACGTCAAAAAGCACAGTATTAAAAAAACTGCAAAAGTTTGCAGAATATTTTATCTTAATCACAGTGTGGAGTTTTGCTAAAAGAGTTATAAGTTCCTTTGACACTGTAGCGCATATAAACTGTTATCAATAGATAATAGGCTAACAACCTACAATTCATTTGTAGTCAGAAAAATTTATACACTAAAAGTATACATCAATCACCACAATATGAACTGGTTACTCAAAGACAAATTGAGAATGAGATTGAGAATTACATTTTTTTACAGAATTAAACAGAAGCATAGAAACATGTGTTGCACAGTTCCAATTTTTTGGGGGGATCCTGGACAGTAATTGAACACTTGGGACAAAGTCACATCACCACCACAGGACATAGTCCCACAAAAGTAACATTTGTAGCCAAATCATTTCAAATTAATATCTACATATTGAATTTACCCGCTTAGTTAAAGCCATGCTGTGACTTTGTTGGCAGGATGTGTATTTCTGGACTTGAACCTCAACATCACAATCTTCAAATTTGTCTCCTTTCACCTCCCCTTTATTTCTCTCTTCCCCTGTTTCTGCCACTTATCTAATTCCCTACCTCCTCTAATTGAGCTAAAACTGAATAAAAATCTATTACGCCATGACAGACTTTATGTGAGATGAATAGTGCAGATGAAAATGTCAAAGCCAGTGTTGTGTATAATTTGCATTGGGGCATTTTCTATTTCTAATTGTGTCTTGCAAGCCAGGCTTTTTTCTACATGCCATTACAGATGACTCATGTGTGTCCCAAGCAACAGTTCACACAATTTAGTTGTTCTAGCTATTTTCAGTAACATAAAGCCCTTTTAATGCCTTCAGCGTGAAACAGAGTAACATTTGTGGGAAATAAAGGTTTAACATTTATATATGGTGTATCTGCAGCATATTTTTGTGTGTCAAAAGTCACATTTTGTCACATTTTGTTCTCTACTGCGGTAGTAGAAATAAACCGGCAAGTGACAGTATGAACACGATCCAAAAGGAAATTGTTACACAACACTGCAAGTCTACTTTACAACACAAAGGCTCTCCTGACATTGTTCACATGTCACAGCCCTTTAAATATTTCAGACTCACAGAATAATCTCTGAAGCCCTTTTCACACATGCACCTGGACTCTCCCCTGATATGTGCATGCACATATGGAAATTAGGTTTGGGGAATGTGCACATAATTTGTTTTTGTACACAACATCAATAGTCCCGGGGTTTCACTGAGAAGTGTGGGAAGGAAAGAACAGGGATGACACTTAATTAGCTAACGGACAAATGAGCCGGCTCTTTCAAGATGGCGGTGGCCAGCGGGAAAAAGGTGGGAGACGGTCCCCAGTGAGTTTTTTCAACACATTGAAGCTGTAGTGGTAGTTCAATAGAGAGGAGTGAGACCAAAAACAGCAACAAACAGCCAGACTAGCAAAGAGCTGCTTTTTAAATAATCAATAATCATTAAACCAATGACTAGTACTATGAGAACTTTATATTGTTGCTTCTCTAATAAACACAAATCAAAACATATTCTGAGAATGACTAGGGCTATTTACATCAATGGTAGCACTAACATACCCCTACATAGTATTTCCTTCTGATTTTGCCCTAAAGACTAATCTACTCTTTTTAACACTATGCCATGGTTTGGGTCAGCCTCACCAGCTTTGTGACCATCACACTGCACCACAATAATCAGAGTTCTTGCTAGTTTATTACATTACTTGCGTGTGTGTCGTGTGTGCCACATTGCAGCATGAAACTGCTCACACTGAAACTGCTGCGAACATTGAGTATGAGACCATATGTTACTTCCAACACATTTATAATTCACGATACTGTCACCGCTCCAGTTATTCTCCCCCCTCAAGAATTCCACCGTCCTCTCATCTTCTCTCACCTGGAGCTTTTTCTCAGTTTACAACACCACTCACACCATTTCTCACCCTTTATTCTTTATATAATTCTCCTCATGCACCTTTCATCTAAATAGTATTATTTCCTGACGTAAAGGAGTGCATTAGCAGTCCATATGCTTCTGCTCCTACATGCAATGTGTTGGCTCATGACAGGATTGTGTTCCCTCTGCTGCTGCAAAGGGAGAGCATCAATAGCACCCAGCAGCCGACCGTGACAGCCATCCATCCATTCATTTCTCCGTACCCTATCTCTCTACTTTTATTTTTTCCACCTTAAATAATTGAGCCTCTTCTCATTTAAAAGTCATAATATGATATCAAGTAATATACAAAATATAATGCAATATAATGATCAGTTGAAATTACAATATAAATTGATGCTTGTTACTACTTATTACGGTTTTTAATTCACACTGTGATCCCAATGATCCTATATTTTGGAAGTTATAGGTGCTTGTTATTTTGTGGTCTGCAGAGCAAGTATTTTTTCTTTGCTCCAATACCATGAGTGTCCACTGATGAAAATGGCAATAGCGCAGAGGGGGGGGGGGCATTCACCATATAGGCTAAAGCTAAATGCCTTAAGTCTCAAAAAAGAAAGATATGTGTTTGATTCCATGAGTTGATTTACGATGCTCAAGAGAACACAATTTTTATTTACTTGTATATATCCTATTGACTGTGTTAAGATGTGGACTCATTTGCATCTGTATTTTTCATCCTTACACACACACACACACACTTTCCTTTTCAAGCCTTCCCTGTAGTGTTCTTGTTATTCAATCACTGTTTTGTTGCGGCAATTTTTTTATTATTCACTTTTTAATTCCCGCTGTCTGCCTTTTTCAGTTGCTTTTCATCCTCCTGCATTTTTCTGTCGCTTTTTCCTTTGCCAACTCCTGCTGAGTTTCACATCCCTTCATTTTCTCATTGTCACTGTATCTCCTCTTTGTTTTGATATGACCAGAAAATAGTGCTTTAGCAGGATGTGGGATAAACAAAATATGTATTTTTCATCAGAAGAAGCAATCTCATCCAAGCCTTTTCTACAGGCGGTAAAAGTGCTTTGACTAGTGTTTGGAGAATAGTGCAGTCTGGCCCCAGGATGCTGGATGAGACACCCTTTGGCTCTTATAATGAAATGGTCTCCCAAAACATGTCTATTTAAATAACTTACCAGGGACTGATGGCATAATGTACTTATATTACATTCTTATAATTTTACTTATTATATATGTATAAAATAATAATACAGATAATTTTGATGCAACTCTAGTGTTAGTTTGAAATTACAGTAATGAGAATATTGTATTACATATTTAACACAATTTCAAAACAAAACAAAAATGATAGAATGTGATGACATCACGGATGGAATCTGTCAGTGTTATGTGATGTCATCAGGCAACATTGCTAGTAGAGGAGAATTAGTCAAACTGGCATTAATACAAACAGACTCACACAGGAGATATGCAGTTAGAAATCTACACTACTAAAGGCGAAACAGAAGAAACCATGATAAACCTGGACCAGCAAAATTGTTCGATGTTTGACGGGGAAGATGTAAGAAACATTACAGCTATTATAGCCATTTTGGAGAACATATGCAAAGACCGGTTTAATTTTCAGAACTTCCCACTTTATAGGGACGAGCAAAACGATAGTATTTCAAGTTTATTTAACGATGCTCAAGAAACTGCTTTGGAAATACAAGGCATTTTCAGAGCAGAGGCCTTAAGCAATGACAAGAGGAAAAAATATTGCTCTGAGACAGTCCACAAAAAACTTAACTACTTCCTTCTCTGCAAAATGGCCAAGCAGGCCACAGTTCGGATGCTGATCGAATTTAACATTATATCAGACAGAAATGTATGCCCTGCTCAAAGGTTGATAGTCACTGGAGTGGACTGTTTGGTGGAGGACTTCCTGATCCCAGAAATCATAGAAACATTCAATAAAAAGTGTCTCTCCCAACAAGCAGCCGGCCACATCAACTATAACATTGATGACTTCATTAGGCATCTCACAAACATGATTGCTTTCAATCTGAAAATTACAAACAAGGCCCCAATGTCATCCAAACTGAAGGATAAAATGCTAAAGTTTGTAACAGAGTGGGACAGCTGGCTGCAAGGTGAGCTTAAAAAAGACACCAATTCTGAAGTAAATACTGCTCTCAAGGAGATAGAAAAGGTATTTGTTAAACCTTACACCATTGCAAATTCTCTGTGGCCGTCTTCTATAAAGAGTCCTGAAGTAGTAGCAGCAATACCCTACCACAGAGAGTTGGAAATCCCAACCAGTTACTCAGATGACAGTGAAGAGGATGAAGACAGTGAAGAGGATGAAGACAGTGAACAAGAAAAGCTGGGTTACAACTGGAACAAAGATCTGGTCCTGATACTGGTAACAACCCTGGTTAAGAAAATCCTCAAACATAACCAGTACAACCAGCTGGAAGAGTTCGATTTACCAACCATCACTGACAAACTGGTCGAGAGGATCCTGAAAGAGCTTAAAGAGTGGAACATTTTTCTTCTACCAGACAGAAAAAACGCTGAAAATGTTGCCAAGGTTGTGTATGGGAAATTGAAAAAGCTCTGGAAAAAAGATGTCCTCTGTGCATGCTTTCTGAAGGGAGACATGGACAGTGCTCTTTTGGAAATAGTGAAACAGCAGCTGGTAACACCAAAGTGGAATGGTGTAAATATTCCAGTTTACAAGTGGGATGAGGAGGCGTACACAAAGCTGGCAACAACACTGGTCACTAAACTCCTGAATTTGGACCAGTTGGATCGGATAGATGTCCAAACAATCTCCAAGAATCTGGCAGAGCTGTTCATGAAAGAGGTTAAAGGTTGGGATATCTTTGTCAAACCAGACAGCAAGCACATTAAAAAAGCTGCCAAAGCTGTGCTGAAGAATATACACAAGTACTATTCAAAAGACGCTTTCGGCGTGTGTTTTCTGGATGGAATAATGGACAAAAAAATCGCAGAGAAAGTGAAGCAGAAGCTGGTAACACCAAAGAGGAAAAAGAACATCAAATCTTTGTTTAAGGCAATGGTCAATACCCTTAAGGCTTAAAGCTTATAATCTTCCAACCAAGGACCTAAGATCACCGAAAAGATTCCCTTAAAAAGCTGGAACGAGATGCTGCATAACATGACTCTATGGAGATCATTCTTTGTGACCGGTTTGTGAATCAGAAATGTCAAACTTTCCAAGAATTTGACTTGAGTTGACTTGTTTGACTAGAGAAATTATAACATCTGTTGGTGACGCAACTCATCAGCATCTGCTGTCTGATTGAGCGCACCTGTACGCAAGTGAGAGTTTAAGAACACATGACGACCAACAGAAGTTATACAAGACAATTCTTGGCGTGTTTGACACACGTGCTTTACAATCGGTCACACAAACAATGGTCCCTACAGCGCAGAGGTCTCAAACTTGCGCAAGACGATATTTTGTGGTCCACAAGACGATATGAAAGTTTATTGTTAGTGCCCTATATATATTATATAAATGGCACGTTACCACATTGTGTGTGGAAGGTTCCTTTTTGTGCAAACTGGAACTGAACCGACCTACTATCACAGTGGAGTATATGGCTTCTGGGGGCGGGTCATCAGCTGGGCTTGATGCAGGCAGAGAAACATTTAACTATGGAGGAGCCTGTGTAACATCACATAGCCGTCATAAAATTACTGCGTCTTACTGTTTTTGAAATGAGCATGTTTGACCTTGTTTGACAAATTTAATGTTACCAAAAAATGGCATCATGCGGATTGTATTCCGTTTTCCCATCATTTGAAATAATTTGTTTGAAAGTTAATGGCAATTTGACCGCCACTATCCATGCGGATTTGTTATCATGACGAATTTGCAAATTAACGCCGATGTTCTGTTGACAGTATCACAAGGAGAGTGGACATCCAGTGGGGCCACTCAGCCAGCTCATTCATGTTCTTCAATATTTCATTTAAGTTCAGGATAGCTCAGATTCAGAAGAACCCATTAAAGTTAAAGACCTGTTAGTAATGACGTTTGAGAGGATTTAACAAAGCTACGCAGCATCAAGTGCAGTTTTTGATAAGGAACTACTCCTGATCTGCATGTCTTTCTTCCAAATAAAAAAACCTCTAAAAAATTAAAAGAAAAAATAATATTGTAATTATTAAAGCTTAGCTTTAAATACAGTAATTGGGAATTGTATTTAATTAAAGGGTTGGTATTGTTGCCAGATTATACTAACCACAATGCATGACATGTCACTTTTTAAGACAGACTGAATACATGAAAAAGAGTGATGGTAAATAACTAACATTTTTGGCTAATTTAACCAAGGCTGTGCTCAAAATAAATACTTTGCAGAAGCAATATGCAAAAACAAGCTCATATGATTTCTGGAAGGATTGATGAACAAAGTAGTCGAGAGAATAAAACAGTGGCAGGTGACACCAAAGAAGAAAAGCAAATCCTTAGTAAAGGCAATGGTCAGTACCATTAATATTCAGTATGTCAAGATGAATGATTCAAATATTTTTGTATAAAAACAAATTGCATGTTTTGTTAATTGTAATTATGACATTTATTGTATGTGACGGACCAAATAAAGAAATAAGGTAGGTCCACTACAGAGGTTGCATTAATATTTTCCGTCTTTGACGTTTTTTTTTGAGCAGGGACGGAAAAATCTGAATGCCATCCGTCATTTTGACGGATTACTCTGACGGTGATCTATTGTAATTCCTCCTCCTGACCAGTTGGTGGCGAATGTATCAATCAGCAATATCTTGAATTGTGTTGTCTTTGACACGCCGCATTCAGTTGCAAAAATATCACGGCAAATGGGAAACACTGAGCCGTCACCAACAGCTGTTACGGGACAATCCAGCAGCAAAAAGGAGGTGAAGAAGAGGGCGTATTGTGTTCAGTGGGAAAAGGAGTTTACGGGGCTGAAGTGGGTAGGAGGAAAATGTTCTGCAACATCTGTAGAAAAGCTAACACAAGCAACAACATATCCTTTCACTTTTTGTGTAACGTTATCTGTTGTTCTTAAATAAAACAAATAATCTGTCCTCTATGCTCGTCTTGAAATTTCTTAAAATGTCAGTAAAACAAAAAGCCATTATAAGTATTTTTTAAGTATGAAAATGAAAAATGACAGATAAAAATAGACGAGGACGGAAATTTTACAACTAGGTCTGTCAAAATGACGGAGAGTGAGAAAGTCTAGTGCGACCTTTGATCCACTATTACATTTATGAGACTTTACATTTACATTTGTAGATTTGGTTTATGATGAGTGTTTTGCGCATTCACCCTTCAAAGGTATTTGTCTTTCCCTTTAGATGGCAGTCTTATCCGGATTAGAAAATTGATTATGGGTACAGCTTAATTAAAAAAAAAATAATTAAAATACTCATACCTTCTTTCTTGTATTTTTTTTTTTAATAAAATGGCTCCATGGACCTAAAAATACCAAACCAGCTGTTAAGTCTGGAGGTGGGAGCATTAGGGGGCAGTTTGTCTTCCCATGACAGAATCTATACTATTGAAAGAAAAAAAAATAAAGACAGGCACTGGGAAATTTCCAAGATGAATCTGTTGCCATCCACCAGTATAATGAGAAATAAGGCACTGCTACAACTTTGCAATCATCTAACACACTACAGAGGAGAATGTCTGTTTTACTGGAGGAAAAAAACAACAGTTCAGTCAATCACTTAATTCACTTAAATACTAGCGCCAAACTTTTCTATTCTATTTTTTTACAGGAACATGTTTCTAAAGTCTTCTTTAAAAGTCTATCTACATAGTATGTATAAACTAAAGGTTGTGGTGGCAAAAAGTAAGCATTTCTGCTGACAAAAAGCAACTAGAGTTCAGTAAGTTTTCTTTAATAAAATATTAACTTTATGAAAGCGGCTCTACAAACAATCTCAAAGTCATTTACTTTTTGATGCAAGAGTGTATAAATGAGATATGATTTCAATTTTTATTCAAAATGGCAGCGGTAGGATTAGTTAGAACTTGCAGAACAGATGCTTCTATAAATCTGAAACGTGTATGATACACAAGTATTAGTATTAGTACACATACAGTCACATTAAGAAACGGAAAGGCCCACAGCAAGGGGCAGTAGAAAGACAGTATGGACAAAGGGACTGGGAATGGCAGATAAGTGACTGCGGTCAAGCCATCCCCGTTTCGCAAAACACCAGTCAAGCCAGCCCCGTCTTTATTTCGGAGTGCTCCCGTATTAGATGTTTTACGGTAATGCAAGGAAACAGTGCCTAGACTTCCCCTCGAACTGATCAATGTTCGTTTTTTACATTTTCAACTTTCGGTAACTGCGTCTCTTTTGACAATTAATATTCAGTTTTTTATCATAAATATATATAATTCACAAACTCGGCAATGAATTCCGTTTTGAAACGTTTTGTAACTTTGATGTTGCAGTGATACAACAATGTTTTTGTTAAATTTCAAATAAATGTCAAAATAATATTAAAGCATGTAATTTAGGAACAGTCTAATGCAGAATTACAAAATAAAAGCCCCCTGATAATTCTGAATTTTTTACACCAAATTTGAGTAGCAGATGACCCCTTGATGCTCTCCAGCAAATTTCAGAACAATCTGATGTAGCATTTCAAAATAAAGGTCAAACAAAAATTCATCATTTTCATAATAAATTGACCAACTTTAGATTTGATTTTATAGAAAACTACTAATTGCCAAAGGGTCATTCCACTTCTGGTGTGTAGCAGACGACCTCCTGGTGCTCTCCAGGAAATTTCAGAAGAATCTGATGTAGCATTCCAAAATAAAAGCCCCCTGAAAATTCATAATTTTCATAATAAATTGACCAAATTTAGATTTGATTTTATAGAAAACTACTATTTGCCAAAGGGTCATTCCACTTCTGGTGTGTAGCAGAGGACCTCCTGGTGCTCTCCAGGAAATTTCAGAAGAATCTGATGTAGCATTTCAAATTAAAGGTCAAACAAAAATTCATAACTGGTATGAATTTCTCCCCAAATTTTACATTTGATTTTATAGAAAACTACAAATTGAAAACTATGAATTTTCAGGGGGCTTTTATTTTGGAATGTTACATCAGATTCTTCTGAAATTTCCTGGAGAGCACCAGGAGGTCCTCTGCTACACACCAGAGGTGGAATGACCCTTTGGCAATTAGTAGTTTTCTATAAAATATAAAATGTAATGTATGTAATGTCCAAATGTAATGTAATGTATGTAATTGTCCAAATGTAAAATTTGGACAATTTATTATGAAAATTATGAATTTTTGTTTGACCTTTATTTTGGAATGCTACATCAGATTGTTCTGAAATTTTCTGGAGAGCATCAAGGGGTCGTCTGCTACTCACCAGACGTGTAATGATTCTTTGGCAGATGCAAGTTTACTTTTAATCAATTAAATAAATTTGGTGTAAAAAAATCAGAATTATCATGGGGCTTTTATTTTGTAATTCTGTATTAGACTGTTCCTAAATTACATGCTTTTATTTTGACATTTATTTGAAATTTAACAAAAACATTGTTGTATCATTGCAACATCAAAGTTAACGTTTCAAAACGGAATTCATTACTGAGTTTGTGAATTATATATATTTATGATAAAAAACTGAATATTAATTGTCAAAAGAGACGCAGTTACCGAGAGTTGAAAATGTAAAAAACAAACATTGATCAGTTCCGGAGGACGTCTAGGCCTGTTTCCTTGCATTACCGTAAAACATCTAATACGGGAGCACTCCGAAATAAAGACGGGGCTGGCTTGACTGGTGTTTTGCGAAACGGGGATGGCTTGACCGCAGTGATAAACTGTGTGCTAAAATCAGGGATGAAGGTGCAAAGAGGTGTTGAAATGCTTTGTCAGTATATTTTGATTCATATTTGGAAGTGAAAGAAACAAAACAAATGAATATCAGGTCTAATGGTCTCACAGATCAATCAATCAATATTTATTTATATAGCGCCTTCCAACAACCACAGATTGAACCAAGGTGCTTAACAACACCGTGTCAACACCTTGTTCTGGGTAACGTGTCAACGTTACCCAGAACAAAACAGCGTGCTCCTCCATCAGTGCGGGCTCCTCCGTCATGCAAACCCAAAAATGTATACATCAAATTAAAGCTTAACGTCTCGTCTTTCAGACGATATAAACCAATTTAAGACATTAAAACCACATATTTGACACCAAAGCCCGTTTTTCAGACAAGCACAAAGATGGAGATTGGATTTGGCTTACCTTTGACGGGCCTATTGGACTCGAACCGCTACAAAATCCCATGAACTGGGTCTCATTCTGCTCGTAAAGGTCCAGGGAATAATATCCAGTAAAGTAATTAGGTCCAAAAGATATGTTAGAGCCTCCCAGGCACAAAAACTGCCGAAAAGTATTCCCAACTTGAAATCAGCTCACTTCATTCCTTTTCTACCACCGAAAAAAGCTAATAAAATGCTACCAGGAAGTGTTAGCATTAGATTGACACCATGTTTGGCCAATTGAAAGGGGTTTTGGTCAGCCTTTGACCAATGAGAAGACTTGGAACTCCACAGACGGATGAACGACTACGCCCCACTTCAACGGCTTTAGTTTGGGCTAGAAGCGTCACTGAGCGTCCTCAATACGATAAATAGATAGCAATATAGCAATGAGCTACGGTTTACGGCAATCCCAAACACGGAAACTTTTTTTTTTAAAATTCAGGGTCTGGGGTTCCTTCAACACGCACTTGTGTCTTTTGAGTGTTTTATGAGTAAAAACTATACTCTTTTATATTTTACATATTATAAGTAATAATATAATCTGTTTAGCATTTCAGACAGGCAGTTGAAGAAAAAAAAAAAAAAAGGAGAAGTACAGAGAGCTGCAGCTGCAGCAGGGGGGGGGGATTTGACCCCTCTCTGTTCTCTCCTTTTCCCCTTTCTAATGCTGTTGGAGCCTTGAAAACACTAAATTGCAGTGCTATGACCAATGTATATAGTTTGCAGTGTTTTTATGTGTGGATATTATTCAAAAACATATATTTTGTCCCAAAACACTCATTTCGACTATTTTCATATGTAAACATGTCAATTATTATGGAATATTAATTTTAATAACTAATATAGTTACACTGTGTGTAAATTCAAATTCCTCTAGGTGTAAGCTTTCAGAAAAGCCCTCATTGAAGTCTGTGGGTTGAAGCATTCAGAACTTATTGCACTTTTTCCAAATGTGTTAGTTTGATAAGATGAATAAATCATTGTAGTGGAATAAAGCGCCTAGATTTAACAACATTAAAACTGGTGTAAAATACTCATTTTTACAGATATTCTTTTCAAATTTGAAATGTGAGTAGTCATCCAGTAATTATTTTGGCCCACAGTGTGTTTTAGTCCTCAACTACCTGCTGAAGATATAGACACTTATTTTCACTAAATATTTTAGGCGAGCACACAAAAAGTAATTTTTTTTGTGTGCTCCAAAGTGTATAAAATTTTATCAGTAATACTTAGACAGATTCTGACTTCTCTGGGTGAAACTAGAGATTGTTACCTTTACAAAGAGCCCACACTTGTAATTAAATTCCAGGGGGTTCAATAACAGCAATCATTTTAATTTTGAGAGGTCCCATTACACACAATACAGCGAAAATTACCCCGAAAATGAACAGGTTAAAAAATAAACATATTTACAAATAGGTTTAAAAACACATTTACACAATAAAAACAGAGCAGTGTCACAGAGCCATTAAGTGCAAAAAGCCATTTTAAACAAATATGTTTTAAGTTTGGCTTTAAACAAATGCAGGGGTAAGTGATGGAACTTAACTCACTGGGCAATGAGTTCCAGAGTTTAGGACCGGCCACTGCAAAAGAACGATCTCCCCACTGTTTGAACCAGGACCGGGGCACCTTCAGCAGATGTTGCCCAGCAGAACTAGAGCTCTGCTGGGTTGGTAAGGGGTGAGAATCTCACACAAATAAGTAGGTGCCAGGCCTGTGAGTGCATTAAAAACAAACATTAGTATTTTAAAATGAATTCTAAACTGAACAGGAGCCAGTGCAGGGAGTACAGGACAGGTGTTATGTGCTCGTGTTTACGACTGTTAGTTAGCAGTCGGGCAGCAGCGTTTTGCACAAGCTGCAAACGGTGAAGACCAGTTTGGTTCACTCCCACATAGAGCGCATTGCAGTAGTCTATGCGGGAGCTGATAAAAGCATGGATGGCTTTCTCCAGATCAGCATGACTTACAGTTTTATCCTCATTCAAACAGAGGAAATTCTGGGACAGCCACAGTTTGATGTCGATATGATATAAACATCTGTTGATGGACTGAAGACTATTGGAACAAACAGGGACAACCGGAAGGTAAACTTGCAGGTTGTCTGCATGGAGATGTAGATGGATTTATTACAGACTGAATTGTATTGAATAGCGCTCTAGGACGATTAGAGCTGGTGGAAATAACATTAGACTGATACTGACATTTAGCTGCTTTGGCAGCATTTTGATATTCAGTAAGACTGTCTCTCAATATACCCAGTGAAACATGCAACTTGTCCTTTTTCCACTTGCACTCGGCCTGCCTGCACCTCCGTCTAAGGGCACGGGTGGTGTCATTAAGCCAAGGCTCTAGTTGAGTCCTAACAGCTCTGCATCTGAGTGGAGCAATGATGTTAAAAATCACTGAGCAGGTGGAGTTGAAGGACGAGATGAAGACTTCTGTGCAGAGTGGGAAGACCACTTCGTCCCGGCTGGAGTAAGGGATTTTGCTGCAGGGACAGGGCCTTTGAATTCAAACATAACAGGAAGGTGGTCTGAAATGCAAATGTCACTCATTTCTGAGATGAATACAGTGAGTCCATGAGAGATGATCAGGTCCAATGAACGAGCTGGTGTGTGGGAGCGTTCACTGATTGTGTCAGATCCAAAGAGATCAGAAGACATTGGCCAGCTGACTTGATGGGCAGCAAACGTGAATATTAAAATCACCACAAATGAATAAAGTGTCGTATTGTGTTCGTAATTACCCAAGTAACTCATAGAACTCCGTAATAAAATCCTTATTATATTTTGGAGGTTGGTAGACAACAGCACACAGTAGAGGTCATGCAAATGGAGCCAAGAATAGCTGAAGCTCAAAGCTACTATAGTTCTTAGATGAAAGCACTCAGTTCAGGTGTTGTTTGAAGACAGAAGCCAGACCACCACCACGATTGGACACTCGCGACGTACTCAGGAAAGAATAGCCGGAAGGGAGGAGCTCCGAGAAAGCGCTGTTATCACCTGGTTTTAGCCAGGTCTCCGTGAGCATGAGAAAATCCAAGTCGTGAGTGGAAATCAAGTCGTTGAGAATGAAGGTCTTGTTTGTGAGCGATCGAGTGTTAATCAAAGCTGCGTGCACCGACCTACAGTTCACATACTGCAGAGCGGCAGAATTGAGCGGGCGGAGATTCCCTCGCACGCAGCCCCGTACCTGAATCCTCACCGGCCGGAACACAGAAGCAAACATTTTCCAAATTTCCCGCCACCGTGGATTTTCCATTCAGCGAACAGCCAGAAACATCCTTACATAATGACGCCAGGTAAGCCTTGAGCTCCTCTCCTCTTTTTCCGCGTTTCCGCTTCTTGTTGCGAGGCAACGTGCAGAAAGGACGCCACAGATAGGCTGGCAGAGCAGCTAGCAGATGCGGTGGCGTTTTTGAATGTCCATTTTCAACAAAATCAGTCAGGTTGTTCACAGTATCCCGTATTTTTAGCAGGGTCAGGCGTTCATACACCAATAGCGATGACACATTATTAATGACACACAGGATAAATACAAGAATTAGCAGAAAAGTCAAGAGACGTGGATGGCAGGCCATACACAGCGGCGCCATCTTGAAAAATGCGTGGGAAGTGATGATTGACAGATGATCACAGATGATTGAGTAAGCAGCATATTAAGAAAAATAAAAAGGAGTTAACTTTTATGTATTGTTTACTATTTTGGAGATAAATGTGTGATGTGATTGACAGTCTAAGACAAATTTTAAGCATACAAATTATTATTAAAATCTTTCTTTTTATAAGGTTCTTTCCCAAGCCATAACGTCTATGTTGAATTACACTAAAGCTTTAGAAGTAGGCCGTGGGAGCCAGACCTCAAGCACTGACTAACTTCATTAGTCCAATATCTTTAGTCATCCTCGAGGTAAAATACAAAATGCGCATTTTATTGTGTGTATCCATTTATCTGCAGCTAATTACAGTATATTTTTCGTACACTGATCTGTGAGCTTACACACACATTAATATGATGTTGCCAGAAGAAGCAAGAGGGAATTCATTGCCCCTGGCAGATTGTGTAAACAGCCAGACAATGACAAATTTTATTATTGTGATTGAATTGTGCCATCAATCTGCATCTGCTGCAAGCTTGACATGGGTGAGTGTCACACATGCAGAGCTCAGCAGTGGGACAACACATTGTTTTTCTTGGATGTGTTGATTCATTCATTCATACATTCTCTACCGCTTTGTCCCGTTAGGGATCGCGGGTGACTGGAGCCTATCCCAGCAGCTTTGGGCCTGAGGCGGGGTAAACTCTGGACAGTGGCCAGTTAGTCGCAGGGCTGACATTTAGAGACAAACATTGACAGACAACCATTCACTGTCACATTCATTCACTAGAGACACTTTAGAGTTGTGAATTACCTGTACATGCATGTGTTTGGACGGTGGGAGGAAGCCGGAGTACCCGGAGAGAACCCACAGTAACACGCGGAGGACATGCAGACTCCTTACAGAGAGATCGGAGTCGGCCGAGAGTGTTTTGGGACAGCCGGGTTTTGACCTCACAACCTTCTTGCTGTGAGGCAGGAGTGCTAACCACTCTGCCACGTGCACTATGGTGTTGAAATTTCAATTATAATTTTTTTTATACATGCATTCTTAAGAGGATAACATTTCAATCATTGTAGCTAATAATAATAATAAGGATTTATGATATACAGTATAGTAATCAGGATAATACTTTACATGGAAGAATAAAAAAGTTATAGACTACAAAAAGTTGAAGAAAAAGGGAGAATCTTTGAGTAAATGGTTTTAGGTCAGAGGTGGGGAACTGTCTTCTCAAATGCACTTTCCATTTGTCAGAGCGTATCAGTGAGACGCACACACTTTCGGAGCACAGGCGACACTGAGCCACTAAAGCACATGGTCACCCATTTCAGGCATCATTACACGGCACAATGTCCTAAATTTGTTGCAGATACAATTGTCTAGGCTTTAACCAGTAAAACAAGGCAAGTGGAAATAAACTAAACCATTGCAAGAAGTTGGGAGATTACAGCGGCTAAGTCCTAATAAACAATGATTCTTTATGTTTTCTATTGACTCCTTTAGCATGGTTGAGCAGCACTCAACCTTGTGTTACTAAAACCAGAAGCCATGGTGCTTCCAGTATTTATGTATAATTTCGACAGTATCATCATGCATTCATTAGACTGTGTCACATAGACGGTGACACATTTATCACACACTCTCCTGATATTTTATTCTCTCAAATTAATGAATGATGATTACCCTAATGTCTGTCATCAGTTTCAAAATATGCACGATTAAGTCTAGGCACATTCAACATAAAACATAAAACAGACAAGCAAAACTTGTATTGTGTCATTTGTCATCATGACATTAATAACCTATTCACTACATATAAGTGCATTTACCTATTTAAAAAAAGGAAAGGCGTTTTAGAGGTATACAGCTTGAGCAGACACACTTACATTTGTGCATTTATACATGTGTCTCGTAAAAGGCTTATGACTGGGCTTCGGTTGTGTTTAGGTGTTGCTTGCTGGTTTGATAACTTGTAGATTGGATTTTCTGCATTTTCCTTGTCACAAAACTCAACAGCTCATTATCTTGCTTTTGCTTCTCTCACTCTGTCTGTTTTGTGAATGTTTTAGAAAAAAAAAACAGTCTATCAGAGTTTGGAAGCTGCCATCTTCTTTTGGCCCTTGCTTTTGTGTGCACTAGTCATTTTTTATTTTAACGTTATCATGGAACTGTTCTTTTCAATTTCTCCCAAACTGCTCATTTCACGTCACTCAGCCCTGACTCAACTTTTCAGCTTTTGAAACAACAGGAAAAATATTTATAAAGAACACAAATCAGTCATTTAAAATGCATGACACATTCTCTTTGTTGCGTTTGCTGCCATTGTTGTGTTCAGTAAGAGTGACAAACTCTGTAATAACTAAGTCTGTTTATATTATGGTAGTTTTGTGAACATACTGTACATGTTTTTTGTACAGTAATATAATTTATTTTGGGGCTAAGTGGGTAGAAGGTCGTCCTTCAACCTGAAGGTAGACGGTTCGATTCTCACTCTCCCCACATTTTATTCTGCCGTTGTGTCCTTGGGCAAGACATTTTACCCACCTTTCCTCCAGTGGCTTTAACACTGGTAATTACTGTAAAACAATGCAAGTCGCTTTGGATAAAAGTGTCAGCTAAATGAATAAATGTATAATGTATTTTTAACAGAAACCTATTCCATACAACTGCAAACTGCATTACTGAAACCTTAGTTTTAGTCTGTCTTTGTTTCAAGCGGCCATTTGAGTTTTTATTAGTTTTTGTCACGTTCATGCCCTTTTCAGTCTTGTCAAGTTTTCAGTTGATTAAAAGTCTGAGCATTTTATTCTTAGTCAGAATTATCCATGACTAATATGGTCTAGTTTTAGTTGATGAAAACTGATGACATTTAGTCTAGTTTTAGTCAATAGTCAATCTTTTTAGTAATGCAACTCTATTTAACACAGCCAATATAATATAAGTACCTAGTAGTAAAGACATAACCAAAATAGTTTTTTAGCCAACACCCATTTCAAACAAGGCGATCTTATTATATTATTGTTACCTTATAAACTCAAGAATACATCCATTCCAGACATGGAAGAATTTTCTACATATTTACTTTGCCAACCAAACAAGTTAGAAGTCCACACACATAAATTAATAAAATAAATAAAAATAAAATAGCATAAAAAGATAATAAAGTTTAACGGTTTAAGTTTAAGGAAAAAAAGGAGGAAACAAGGTGCTTGAATTCTTGAGCTACAATAACGTAAACGTACTTAATAAAATGTGTCTCTGTTACTTGTAAACTGAAGTCAGATTTTGGATCTTAAAAACTATTACAAGACTACAAATGGTTTGGACCTTAGAGAGTTGTAATGAGATGCATTGGCTGTGGATGGATACAATGGAATTTGTTGACAGAAAATAACAAACAGTGTTTTATTGTTATGAATTATAACTACAGAACCAAATGACCAGCAGTCTCAACAGCATAAACTACATAAACTGTAACCTCCTGGATGTGTTATTTTAAAACATGTTGTCACAAACACAAACATTACCGTCCAGTACACATGACTCTTTGGCTATATTAAATAAATATTATTACATATTAAGTAGCATAAATCCTTGCTATGATATTTACCATTGAAAATCAACCTCTGAGTGACTTGACTGTCCACAAAAGAAAAGAAAAAAGTGTACCTATTCAAAACAGAAGTAGTCTAAGTTGTAGTCTCGGCAGGCATGATAATGACAATCCCATTTGTTTAAATTTATGTATTGGTCTAGAATAAGGTAGGTCATGTTGTTGATGCCAAATTCAATTTCGTGTGATTGCTATGTGAATGACAAAAATAGCTAACGTTACAGTATTTGGTCAACAAGGGATGCTTAGTTGTACACCAAGTAAGACCATAAAATTCCTTGAGATGTCTTTTAAAGTGCACAGTGTGACCTGATGCAGCCCCTGAAGTAAGACCAAGCCTCTCTCATGGAACAACCCAATGGTGACTTCACACGTGTAAAAATTATGTTTACAGCCTGGTACAAAAGATGTCTCCGGTCTCTAGAACTAAGTTTTTACAACCTAACAACTCTGGGAAGGGTTGATTAATATGTCTGTTTATGCTATCTGAAAACTATTGTTTTACTATGCAGTAAAAGCCAAAAAGCCCGGACGTACCCGCCTTTTTATTGCCCTTTCATAACAACAATATTAGTAAATAGTAGACCAATTACATCCATTTTATTAACAATCTATGAGTGAGACGCACAGAAATACTGCAAAATAATAATAACACAACGAACAGTGGCGAAATAGCGTTATAACCATTGACGGTAGAGCGGTGAGGTGACAGTGGCTCAGTGGTAGAGCGGCCGTCCTTCAACTGGAAGGTAGTAGGTTCGATTCCCGCTCACAGTTGCAAGACACTTAACCCACCTTGCCTCCAGTGTCCGTAGCACTGGTGAATGAATGTGTGTGACTGTAGAGGTGTGTTTGGTGGTGGTAGGAGAAGGTTGAGCGCCGTTTGTGTGGCAGCCCCCTCTCTGTCTGCCCCAGGAGTGAATGTGTGTGAATGGGGTGAGTGGAAGCACGATGTAAAGTGCTTTGGGTGCCCGAGAAGGGTGCAGGAAAGCGTTATATAAATGCATGCCATTTACCATTAGAAGGGGCCTCTACCGTCAGTGGTTATAATATTTCGTTGTGTCTTGTTTTGGTCAGTGAAAATGAAGAGACATTTTGGCATAGTTTTTATTTTGTGAACCACATTTAGTCTTGTTGTTAATTGTCAACAATATTGCATTATACATTTAGTTATAGTCATCGTCACATGGCCAGCATTTACGTTACGTCTCGTCTCGTATTTGTCACGTGATAAAGGTTCGTTGGCGACAATATTTAGTCCTAAGTTTTGTTGACGAAAGCAACACTATCAGTTAGGTTTTGACTGATCTTGTAGGAGCAGGTCGATCATTCCACCTTAGAGTTTTAGTTATTTACAGATTTGTACCCTGTCAGTATAATACAACAAATAACTCAAAATCAATACACAAATGACATAATACATTTTTTTTTTATTGCAAATGAAAAAGAACGTACAGTATGTCTGTTAGTTAATCATCAGATCATTGATCTTAACCAGAAACCAACAAAAAGCAGTGAGACAATAACCCGGTTTAGTAATCTGTATGTTACAGTAATATACTTCCAAGTTAGCTTTGCAATAATGTGCATTAAGTACATTTTGGTGACTAATCAAAAAGGTACAGCATCTCCAAAATCCTCAAACATCCTTTCCACTTTTACATTTTGACGTGTCATTTTAAAACACTTAGTTCACTGGTTTGGTCTTTCAGGAAGAAAGGTTGTAACGAAACGTGAGAGTGAGCCCCTCATGAATAAAAACAACCTTTGAGCACAGCTTCACCTTTAGATTTGCTGTTGATAGCAGACATTTGTTCATCCTCATCGGCAGAGCTCCTGGGAGTCGACATGACCTGTTTCTATTGTTGGATAATGTTATCACTGATTTTCGGAATATATTTATCCTTTACTTGCTTTAATCCGCTCTGCTACAAGTGCACTGAATGTTAAACATTGTGGCAGGGTGACACGACCGATTCACTTTCCTCAGCTCGGATGGCCACATGTCACTATGGCTTTTCAACACATAGAAAACCCTGCTTTTCTGTGCATTTGGCAAACAAAACCTTTTAAAGTGAAGACTTTCAGAAACTCATTTTTTTCCAGATGCCTTTGGTCGGGGATTTTAATATATTTTTAATTTTAATATAATGCAAAACTCAATAATAGATTTTTGTTAAAATGTTTAACACATTTTTATACTAAACATCTTTCCTTTTATATATACATTTTATTATATTTGCTAATACTACTCAGTAAATGTCTGTTAAATTGGATTAGACACTAGGAATAAAAGCTTGGCCTCATATCAGATAAACGCACAGGGAGCACATCTGGCTCTGGTTGCTGCCTGGCTGGCTCCTACCTGCGCCTCACATTAAAAGATGTTGGCTGCTTACCAAGACAACTTGTTCACAGTTACCTCCCTTCACTAGTGCACTGGCTGTCTCATGTATTCTTTAAATGCTCAGTCAGTCAGCCTGTGTGAAGGAGTCACAGCACAAAAGTGCAAATGGAACATTATGATTTTGTTTCAAAACATTTTAAACATTTAAATTTAATTTGTGTAACTGGCTGTCGCAACAAAGCTCTTCTCATTTCTCATCTCAATTAAGTGATAAGCACACGAGAAGAATGCAAATCAAATCAAATCAATCAAATCAGTAAGGAAAGTAACTATTGGCTGTCCTATAAGTCGCTAAATTACACCGCTAGTCGCCTTTTTGAAAATTTGTCGCTAGAGGGGTCTGAATACTTGCTAAATATAGCGACAAAGGCGCTAAGTTAGCAACACTGACAAAGAGGGTAGTTTGGTACAATGTTGGCATAATTATAACCAATCAGAAAAACGAAGGAGGTGACGCAAAAAAAGGTGAAACCACACAGCCAGTTGTCAGTAAGGAAGCCACGTTAGTGTTGCTAGTAACATGGCCAGCAGTAGTTCAGACACCAGAGCGGTTTCATCGTTTTTATACTTTGCTGGTTATCTAAAATCGAGGCGAGAGCAGAAATAAAAGCCCTTTTGGTTGCAGCATCTGCCATGTTGAAGGCTTTGGACAAGCCACTGGAGATGAGTTACTTGTGTATGACGTTGCCTGCAACCACAACCTGATGTAGACAATGGCTTGTGATTGGTCCATTCGCAAAATTGCAGAGAAAAGGGATTTCCTAAGATAAAATACCCGGCTGTTCTACTTTTAAAAAAAGTAAAACGGTCTGGTATAGCAGGCTAGGGGCATCTAGCACCTGCTATTTTTGTACAAGACGACCTTGCATCATCATCTTGTGTTGAATTAAAGAATGCAAAAAAAGACATTTAAAGCAAAAAATTCTGACACACAAAGAGGAACAATACCACAAGGACAACAAGGCTCACACTAAAATCTTCTTATTCCTGCTTTGAATATGTATGCACTCTCTGCTTTTCCTTGACCCCCTTTATGTTTCTGTGATCCACAGTGTCTAAGCCATCTCTCTCTGTCCCTCACTGTCACACACACCCACACAGCACAAAAGACAGAGCTGTGAGAACAGCAAGTTAACTAAAACACAATCCACTATTGGGACTGAGAAGGACTGGTGCACTGGTGATCTACAAGGGCAATTCTCCATTTGGAAGCACACATTAAACATGCTTTTAAAGAGTGGCCGATAAAATGTGAGGCTTGGGGATTGAGGAAATGAATCCTTCTCGACAAATTTTGCCTGGCCTCTTCAAGCTTTAAATTACAAGCTTTGAAGCAGGCCAAAGAAAACCAAAGAGATTGGAAAAGTAAATTTATTTCCTTCTGATGTGGGAAGCTTGTATGGAAAAGGAGGAAAAAATAAACAAATTATTCAGGAAAGGAAGGGAATGGAGCGAGAGGATAATTGGACCAAATAGAGTGCAAATGTAGTCATTTAGGCTGTTTTCCACAAAAGAGGCTCACCTGCAGGAAAATGTGATGAGTGGGACGTGGAGTGGAGTCACGTGATTCAGTAACAGAAATTTCTAGTCAATCCCATCTGATTACTGCAAGTTGTTATTCACATTTACATTTTCACCCAGCTGTTTTGGTAACTAGACAGACAGCCATGTGTTGTATCGTTATTCATGATCAAACGGCTTTTCAGTGTAAATTGTAGTGATTTTACTGCTGTAAATACCAAGGAAACTGACAACTCTTGTTAATGTTACAGCAATTCAAGCAATACATTCAAGACTTCCAAATTAAAAATATGCATAATTGGCAAATAGTTTATCTGCCCCATCTTTTCTATGTATTTTTTCATTTGCACACAAGGCAGTTTGGAAGTGTGTGTGTGTGTGTGTGTGTGTGTGTGTGTGTGTGTGTGTGTGTGTGTGTGTGTGTGTGTGTGTGTGTGTGTGTGTGTGTGTGTAAAACCAACATTGTTATACAAAGGGAAAAACTAGCATGTTTTATTATTTTTTTGAGTTGACCATCTTTCCCTTACAACTATTTATCACTCAGTTTGGTTACATGCCGGTAGAGAAGACCAATATTCAGATTTGAAAGTGCATCTGAACACCTTACTCCGATTGGTGAGCAGTCATAGCTCTCGATGTGTTCAGGTGCTTTCGGACACCGCAGTTACAGAGTAATGAACCTGTTGTTCTTTACTTGGAGGGAGATAGACACTATTATTCGACATTGCAACACTCGAAACTGCAAATCATCTCAGCACATGACATGTCAATATGCTACATATTTCGTCCATCTTCAAAAGTAAATACACTCAGTATAATGTTAGAGTGTAGATAAATGTTTTTTTCCACATATTCATACTTTTAATTAGTTTTAAATCTAATGACTGAGGCTGATGCACTAGGTGTCGATACAATAAAAAAGGTTTTCTTACAGAGCACAGAACAGACTATTTCCTTGCCTTTAGCTACATTAATTCAGTTCAATTATACCAAAAAACTCACTGCTTTGTTGTTTGTTGTAATATGTCAAACTCTGTATTATATTCATAAAACAAGAGTCCAATATGCCACTGTGAATGAGAGCCCTAAATGAAATTGAATGAACTTGACCTAACAGGTTCTCTGTTATGAATATCAATAACTCACAAATGCCACTGATTAGCTGCTTTGCCACTTTGTTCCCCACTGCACACTGCTGTTCTTCTGTAAGCGGCAGGGAAATTGACAGAAACCTTCACAACCAATAGGAGCTTTGTGCTTTTTGATTATTTTTTCTTTCCTTTAAGAGCTAATCAGGTGTGAATTCAGCCTGGGCAGTGGGAGTATCTCAGCATGCCATACAATCCCAGTCTAAAAGCACAGGTTATTGTGGCCAAGCTCCACCAATAATTTCAAACACAAAAGATCCTTTGGGTAAAATCTCTCTGAAGAGATTTTTTGAACACATTTTCCAAATCTGATATAATACAAGTGCCCTTGCCTTCTGTGTCGGCCTTTTGTGTTTATCAGACACAGTCCAACTCCTAGAGGGGGAACTAAAGCTATGAATGAACAATGAGCAAAGTGTCAGAAAATTGGTGTAAGAAGCTAGCTCCACATCTTAATATGTATTTTTTATATGATTCTATTTTTTTTCTCCCACCACAGCAAACATTTGAACTAGTGTTAACCTTACACATTTAAATGTCGTTCAAGTATTCACGGATGTACTACTTTACACGCAGGGCTTGACATTAACACCTGCCTACCCGCCAAACGCGGGTAGATTTCAGCTGTGGTGGGTAACACAGTCACTTCCTCTAGCCACTTTGGCTGGTGGGATTTAACGCATAAACTGTACCTTAACTATTATACACATTAACTGTGGGTTTCTGCTCCGTTTTGTGAGACCAGCCCCAGCACTTAACCTTTTGCTTCTTTAGTTTTATTACACTTCATTAAACAGTCTGTGTTGCTGAGCTGTGCGCGCTCACACCAGTGCACAGTGGACACGGATATGTAACAGTGAAGTGGCGGTATAATAGATACAATTTTTTCATTTCCATGTGACACAAACTCCTGTCCATCAGTTTAATACTCTATACATTTTCAATCAACATTAAAGCTACAGAGCATTTTGTCTTCAAAATACTGGCTACCTCTGGCACATTTCCCTTCTTTTGAAAACCACTAGCCACAGTGGCCGGTGAGTGAAAAAATTATGTTAAGCCCTGTGCACGTCTTTTTAAGTTCTTTGATACTGTTTGTGCCCTGCAGTTCTAAAACATACTAATTAGGTGCATTTTGTAAATTTCTGTGCAAATGTAAGCCCCCATAATACAGAGTCAAGAGGGGTTTACATAAAAACCTGCTAGAGCACTGTGGCTTGTTGTGGCGTAACAATGTAATTAATCTTGAATGTCTAATGGAAACAAAAAAACAAAATGAAGACACAGTACTAGACTTTAGGTCTGAGACAGAACTACATGTGCCAATACCAATTAATACTAAATAAAAATGGAAAGTCTTCTAACAAAGGGCTGTATCATCTATATACATTGTATAAGAAGTCTTTTAAAATGCCCAGGGACTTGGAAAACCTAGTCCTTTTTCTACCTGGAGTCCTATTTTTAGCCTCACACTTCTTATCATCAAGCACAAGGTGAGCATGTCATGTTGCTTCCTGTCTTCTGAGCAAGTTTATTACTTTTCACTTACATTTGGCATATTATTGGCAGATCTACTCATAGAGAAAGACTGGAGAGTCACAGAACATCAGACCCTATGCAAAAAGAGATTTGTTTTGTGAAAAAGCAGGCAGCTCTGTTATTAGAACATGATGGAATCATGGGTACACAGCCTGAAAAGATTAGCTAGTGTTGCTATAAGATCAGGCTTAGGCCTGTGACAAGTTGGCAATAGATTTCTTTATCCACCACATATTTTTGGAACTTAATGGAACTTTATGGTTACCTTATACATGCATAAGCATTTAGGGATACCAGCATTTTGAATGTTTCTCAGTCAAGCTGAATAATGCTACAACTGTTATTGCCACATTTGTACTGCTTGTCCAAGCTAAGGTTGGGCTAAGTTGGAGATGCTGAGTCTCAATCATTACATAGTAGTTTATCCATCCATCCATCCATTTTCTACCGCTTATCCGGGGCCGGGTCGCGGGGGCAGCAGTCTAAGCAGAGAAGCCCAGACTTCCCTCACCCCAGACACTTTCTCCAGCTCTTCCGGGGGGATACCGAGGCGTTCCCAGGCCAGCCGAGAGACATAGTCCCTCCAGCGTGTCCTAGGTCTTCCCCGAGGTCTCCTCCCGGTGGGACATGCCCGGAACACCTCCCTAGGGAGGCGTCAAAGAGGCATCCGAAACAGATGCCCGAGCCACCTCAGCTGGCTCCTCTCGATGTGAAGGAGCAGCAGCTCTACTTTGAGCTCCTCCTGAGTGACCGAGCTCTTCACCCTATCTCTAAGGGAGCGCCCCGCCACTCTGCGGAGAAAGCTCATTTCGGCCGCCTGTATCCGGGATCTTGTTCTTTCGGTCATGACCCAAAGCTCATGACCATAGGTGAGAGTAGGAACGTAGATCGACTGGTAAATCGAGAGCTTTGCCTTACAGCTCAGCTCCTTCTTCACCACGACAGACCGGTACATCGACCGCATTACTGCAGAAGCTGCACCGATCCGTCTGTCGATCTCACGTTCCTTCCTTCCCTCACTCGTGAACAAGACCCCGAGATACTTAAACTCCTCCACTTGAGGCAGGAGCTCTCCACCAACCTGGAGGGGGCAAGCTACCCTTTTCCGACTGAGAACCATGGTCTCAGACTTGGAGATGCTGATCCTCATCCCAGCCGCTTCACACTCGGCTGCAAACCGCCCCAGTGAACATTGAAGGTCCTGGCTTGATGGAGCCAACAGGACAACATCATCTGCAAAAGCAGAGATGAAATCCTGTGGTCCCCAAACCAGACTCCTTCGCCCCTGGCTGCGCCTAGAAATCCTGTCCATAAAGATAATGAACAGGACCGGTGACAAAGGGCAGCCCTGCCGGAGTCCAACATTCACCGAACAGGTCTGACTTACTGCCGGCAATGCGAACCAAGCTCCTGCTCCGGTCGTACAGGGACCGGACAGCCCTTAGCAAAGGGCCCCGGACTCCATACTCCCAGAGCACCCCCACAGGGCACCGCGAGGACACAGTCGAATGCCTTCTCCAGATCCACAAAGCACATGTGGACTGGTTGGGCAAACTCCCATAATCCCTCCAGCACCCTGGAGAGGGTATAGAGCTGGTCCAGTGTTCCACGACCGGGACGAAAACCGCATTGTTCCTCCTGGATCTGAGGTTCGACTATCGGCCGCATTCTCCTCTCCAGTACCCTGGCATAGACTTTCCCGGGGAGGCTGAGGAGTGTGATCCCTCTTTAGTTGGAACACACCCTCCGGTCCCCCTTCTTAAAAAGAGGAATCACCACCCCGGTCTGCCAGTCCAGAGGTACTGTCCCCAAACGCCACGCGATGTTGCAGAGGCGTGTCAGCCAAGACAGCCCCACAACATCCAGAGACTTGAGGTACTCAGGGCGTATCTCATCCACCCCCAGTGCCTTGCCACCGAGGAGCTTCCCAACTACCTCAGTGACTTCAGCCTGAGTGATGGACGAGTCCACCTCTGAGCCCTCGGCCTCTGCCTCCTCAGTGGAAGACGTGACGGTGGGGTTGAGGAGATCCTCGAAGTATTCCTTCCACCGTCCAACAATATCCCCAGTTGAGGTCAGCAGATTCCCACCTCCACTGTAAACAGTGTTGGCAGGGCACTGCTTCCCCCTCCTGAGGCGCCGGACGGTTTGCCAGAATTTCTTCGAGGCCGACCGATAGTCTTTTTCCATGGCCTCACCGAACTCCTCCCAGACCCGAGTTTTTGCCTCCACAACCACCCGTGCTGCAGCTCGCTTAGTAGTTTATTAATGTTTAATTGTGATAAAAAATCATGTCATATTTATTGTTAGTGCTCTCACTTTTAACAAATATCTGACAACTATTTCAAGCTGGAGAACAGAAACATGAAACAGATAAGGATGCATTATTGTCATATTTATTGAACCAGCTTTGTATTGAGTAAAACTTTGGCGCTTAGACTCTGGCGGAGAAGGCATCGTGTGATTCGTGACAGGAGAAGAGTGAAGTGATGATTCCCTTCCCTTAGCTGGCTCAATAATTAAATATCCCCCCATGCTTGTAAACCTGGACAAAGGATCTAGTCCAGTTATATAGTCTTATCAGACTACAAGTGTGGCCTAACTTAACTTTCTATGTAAAAGTAATGACTGTCTAGAACTGAACTGACAAACTTCGCAATGTTTTGTGAAAATAAAGCACGGATATAAATTGTATATATCATTAGGTCTTTCCTCTATTTGTCTAATCTTCTTTTCCTTCTCAATTTCCTCCCCTCTTTTCGTTCCTGCTCTTATGCCCCCATAAGGCTGTATATGAAGAGCCTCTGCACTGTACACTGAGCCAGCGTGCCCACACACACCAAGACACACAAGACCCCC
This sequence comes from Neodontobutis hainanensis, assembly GCA_024349245.1. Taxonomy (NCBI): domain Eukaryota; kingdom Metazoa; phylum Chordata; class Actinopteri; order Gobiiformes; family Odontobutidae; genus Neodontobutis; species Neodontobutis hainanensis. Next base: position 1,614,751 of record JALDNG010000056.1, read on the forward strand.
ACAGAGATAGACAGACACTTAACCACCCACATACTGCAGCCTCTGACGCTACAAGGACTACAAAAGAAACTGATTCACATTGCCACTGCATTGTCAGCCTCCACAATAGACCTGATGAGCACACAAACACACACCTACACGTCACACACACAACACGCCAGAGATTAGCACTGATGACTTGTGAACAACACTAATTGACCTTCAGGCGAAGTGGGACTGCTATTGGTGCTCACTGCCAAATACAGCGTCATTGGCAGGACTTTAAAGGAGAGCTAGAGCGTGATGGCAAGACGTAGGGAAGAGTGAAGCATGCTGGGAGAGAGGAAAGCAAGGAAAGGATGATTTTGTGCGTAGGAGAGGAGTGCAAGCCACAGAGAGTATGCATGGAAATAAAACAAGACAAGCTGAATGTGACAAAAAGTGGTTGGCAAAGGCAGTGTGAAGTCAAAGCCACATTGGAAGTGAATTGTACATTCATTCATTTTCTTCCGCTTATTCCTGTCAGAGGTCACGGGAGGAGATCGTACAATTAGAAAAAAAACACTTGAAGAGGGGGAGAGTGAGGAACAGGAAGAGAGTACAGTACAGCTTTTATTACACAAACATGTGCTGTGGACAGATGGTGGTGAATTATGTATTAAGGCTTTCACAACACTCCTGTACTTCTGCACTGGAGTAGAAAATGAGTCTGTCTGTGGAACAAAATGTTTAGCAAAGTTTTTTACATCTTAACCCCGCGGTCCTCTTCAAACATATTTATAACAGGAATCACAAGTGAGTGTCTGGCCAAAGCTCCAGCTCATTACACAATACTGTTTCCTAGAAATGTACCTGTCTACAACAAATTTGTTGACCCACAGTCCTTGATTAATGAACCTTATGTCAATTATGTGTTTACATAAATACCACTCTTAACCCAGGATGTTTGTGTTGGAATGCCAAGCGTGTGTCCAACCATGAAGTTAACTCAGGTAAGTGAGAAATTAAGTAAGTGTAAAAGAAAAGTAGATCTCTCCTATTGATTTTGAATAAAACCAACAGAGATATGTGTGAGTGGTTTGTTAAACAGGCTTGAAAATAGACATGAGGCTTTCTTGAGCAGTTGCTGGTCCTTATATACATTTTAACCTTTTACTAAACTCACAAAATACACAGTAGACAGAAAAATCCCAAATACCATTGTGTAATTCAGAATGAAGGAAGAACGAAAAAGCACTGAGATGACATTTGCTTCATGCCCAAGTGAGCTTGTAGTCTCACAGTGGATTGTGTTAGCCCCTACCCAGTGACGAGCTTGGAACGGCCCACCCAGTGGACTGCCAGTCATAGTGGCCTTCCTGGCACAGCAGCACTGTCAGAGGTTATGCCAAGGCTGGGAATGCACTGGTCCTCTGGCCAAAAGGACACATGCTAGTGAGGGAATTTGGCAGTAATAGAGTGTAAAGACTGAGACGCACAGAAAATGGCTGAGAGACGGACACAGGAACACAGGCAGCACAGGCACAAGAGCACAAAATGGAAAGGTCTGTCATTGCAAAGCTCAATGGATTATTGTGGAGGTGGATGTTGAACATTGGGAGGACAGTGGTTCTGAATCAATGTATCATTTCAAATTTACCCTTCAACAGCAGTCATAGTGCAGTTTACCCGGAACGTTCCAATGCTCATTTTAGCTCCTGCAGTTGCTGGCGGACTTGGTAAATCAGATTGTGAGTGCAAAATGAATTCATTTCCATTTTTCCCTGGATCTTTATCATATCGCAGGTTTCCTCACAGCAGGCACATGTTACAGAAAACCGGACATGTCGTTAGTAGGACCAGCCAGATGATCTCTGTGAATGTGTGAAAGAGGCTAGAGAAATGCCAAATGTTTGTGCCTTTTTTTGTGCATTATCTAGTTATATCTAGTCTTTGTAAATGAAGTGTTAGCTTTGTTATTAAGTAGTCAGTGACTTGTATTGGATAACCAACTGAATATTAATCTATGTTTTTGATGTTTTTGAAAGGAAAATAAATATCCTTTATAATACACATGATTGGATGATTACATTCTATTACTTTCTTTTTTTATGGGTTTCTACACCAACTTGTGTGTTAACCTTACAAAGCATGTTATAAATATATAAGTATATTTAATATAACAGATTCAACCTTTTCAGTGTATTTGTTTCAAAGTGTTTTAAAATGTGCCTGAATCACTTAAAATTATTTGACGACCTATCAGCCCTAAAACAAGTAAAAAAAAAGTTGGCAGCTCTATAAAGCAACATTAAATGAAAAAAATAAGCATGGAGTAAACTACAAAAACTCCCACAGAGAAAAAAAGAGTCTGTCAGTATATTGAAAAAAAAAATGTTTTCTTTTAACACACTATTGGAGTCTGCAAACACACTGTTAATGAGACACCTCCTCACACACCTATTAAGACAAGCGGACCCCCCACACACAGAACACTGCTCATTCACACAGTATACACAAATGTAATGATATTTAGGTGTTTACACAGTCAGGACTGATGGCTGTTATTAAGTCGGCGCATGTATGCTCTGTGAGATATGTTTATTTGGAGCTGTGAGCATAAAACACATTTGATTTTGACATCTACATCTCTCAGGCGTGTGAACATAGGAAATATCACAGCATTTTAGCATCAAATGCTAATTAGCATGCTCACTTTCCTTTTCACTGACTGATAAACTAGCATAAGTCTTTAGTGTCGGTATGTGTATTCAGACTGTGAATGTAGCTCACCGAACACATATGCTTTTATACATTAATTTATAATACTAGCCTATCCACTATATATGTGTTCATCATTTGTCTTATATCAGAATAATATTTCATGATTCTATAATGATTTATATATTTTTTATTTTTCATACTACTCTATGATCTGCAGCAGCAGTTATGGAACATGTTATTCTATGATCCATATCCGTAGGCAAAAAGGTAAAATGTGCTTATCCTGCCTGTATCGTGTTCAGCTCAGGTTTCAATATATATTTTGAATGTAGAGTGCACTCACTCACTAGGCTTTTATTCTTCACCCAATTCAACACTTGTTTACAATAACCACATGTTTAATACATGTCTTCCATTATCAAGCTGTGCATTTGCACATCCTCTGCATTTTTGTTTAACTGTGCTTTTGTGTAAAGTGCTGAAAGATAAGTAATATTCAGGTGGTTTCAAATTATTAATGTGTTCTTGGGTGTTTTTTTCTCACTTTTTGGACCATTACTGAGAACCAAGTTGCAATTTTCCACTTTTTCTTGACAGGCCATGGCTGCTTTTACCGCTGGTAATAATATAGTACCCACGTCCACAGGAGAGAAAAGAAAAAGAGGGAATCCTCAGAAGAACTCGCTGCCATCAAATTCACATTTAAGAAACAAAGCATGTCTTAATTACCACTAAATGAGTAATTGATGAACAATATGGCGTGTGTTTAGTGGAAGTTTGTTTGATTAAGTAGATTTGTTATGCTAGGTTGTTTAATATACTGTCACCTTCTTTAAATAGTTTTTTGCTTAAATAATCTGGTTATAATGCTGGGCACCTCTGGTTAAATCCTAAGTTGAACAGATCATGTGATTTTAACCCTGTATAATGTCCTATGTCAAGATGCATCTGGACTCAGTTTTCAAGGTGAAGATGTTTCGTATCTAATTCCAAGAAATTTGATCAATTCTGAGATATTGTCTATATTATGTTAAACTTACAGTCATAACCAAGAAGTGGTGATTGAAAATGTGGTTTTAGGAAAAGTACAACAGAGACCTAGTACAAACTTTGGATGGGTGTCATATGAGCAATGTCCACAGATTCTCCAAAGGAGTTTCAGGAGGGTGCATGTTGTTGGCCTGTGTGTTGGTGATGAATATATTGTTGGACTGGAGCAGTACGATCACTTCCACTTTGGAATATATTGTACATATACATTGATAATTGTAATATTGTTAGCTGTTGACTGCTTATCTACAGTTCCTAGAAAAGAGCAGAAAATAAAAAACAAATATGGAGTTCTGAGAGTTATTTGAAAGAACAATACCTTATATAAATACCTCAACAAAAACAGGCACTTACAGAAGTATTCAAATACTATACATGCAGTTTTCTTGTTGTATTGCATTTTATGGACATATTTGCTGTACACTGTCAAAAGTAGATATGGCTTTTATTTTGAAGCTGACACACCTGTTTACTGCTTTTCATTCCAATGCCATCAATAAACCCGACTTTTGGGAAATCCAAGGTAGAATGTATTTCCTCACATATCCCATTAACATCCATAATTTAAATTCCCCAGATTTATCTCCCCCTCTTGTATGTTTATGATGTAGAAAATGAGGGCAGTTGAAGTATTACGCACTGCACAATGGAGAAGGTAAATTTTGAAACATCTTTTTATATGACATGGATTTGAGCTCACGCCGCTGAAAATTAGCAATTTAAATTGTGAAAATATGTTAGGGGTAAGTGCCAAGGTGGCAAAAGCTGATCACATCTGAATATAAACTAGTCAGAGAGCCAATAACGTAATTACATTTCATTTCAGCAAAAACCATGAGACGCCGGCTCTGAAAACGAGCCTTGAAAGAGAGGCCAAACAGAAGTACAATCACGTTTGGATGTGACAATCAATGATGTTCATTTTTTATGTTTTTTGGTTTTCAATTAAACTGTGCTTTTACTGTTAATGTAGACCGGCTCCTTTTCTAACATTACATTTTTTCTGATGGTCCGATGTGAACAAGGCAATAAAGTACATTCCATAGATTTTATAAAAAGTAGCAAAAAGAAGAAATTGGGCCTCTTGATGTTAGTGTTGGTTGGCAGTCAACAAGTGCTTTAAGCTTGAGTTATTTCTTTATAATACATTACTTGCTATTGTTTTGTTTTGCCATGGTTCCAAACAGTTCAGATGCACTTTTTTACATTTTTCAACATGTTTTCCTGATATTCCATATTAGCCATAGTCAGGCAGACTGGTTAGCACTCCTACCTCACTGCAAAAAAAGGTCCTGGGTTTGATTCCCATCCAGGGCCTTTCTGTGTGGCGTTTGCATGTTCTCCCTGTGTCTTGCCACGGTTTCTCATACCACCAAAACATGCAGGATATAGGACTACAGATGGAAATTAGCTGTTCAGCTAATCTGGTACAAGCATCTCTACTTTGGCTTAATGTACATTGTACGCAGGGGTTTTCTCCAAGGGCCACATTAGGACCTGGGACTGTTGTGGTAAACTCACTTATGGTCAATAAAAACACATTTATTTTTGCCTACAGTTTAAGTTTAAACTGTAGGCAAAACAATATGTGCAATAAACACTGTATATTCATCACCACAGTCACAGCTGCACTGTAGCAATCTGTGATTTGGAAATGGTTCACATCTCTTCTCCCAGTCAATGTTTCATAAATGTGATAGAGTATATAAACAAAACAAACCTGGATATTCCAAATCTTTGCTGCTGTAATTTACATACAAAGTATTACCAATATCTGAAGCTGAACCCAGTGCTTGTGCTATGTTGAAAGTAAAACTTATTTATATAGTGACTGACTAAACTTGGCATAGCTCTTCTTAAACTATGCCAAATTTAAGAAGAGCAGTCATATAAATAATAAGTTCAAATGGCCTATTAAAACAATGGGACAAAGAATCACATTGTAGCCTACAATACTCACAGTAGTGCGTTCAACAGTGTTCATGCATTTAACTGATGTATTAGATTCACGTGGATTGTCGTCAAAAAAACTGCTAAAAGTTCTAAACTGCATCTACTGGAAAGAAATAAGAAGAAAACTCTTGCTTGATGTTTTTCTGCCAGGTCTTGACACAGCAAAGAAAAGACAGAGCAGTGCCAGTGCCAAAATACTGCCAGCAGGTAATGAGAGAAGCGTGGATGTAGAAATGTGTCTCCTCCTCCTCGTCTTCCTCCTCCCTTTCTGCCATTCTACCTGCCAAGCCCTGCTGGTAAGAGCCTTTTTATCTTGTTCAAAGTCATTATTACATGTCACTCTGTCACTAATACGCCTGCACTCTCCTTGTACATCGAGGAAGGCAAGGTGAAACAACAAGAGAAAGGAGAATGTGGGAGCATTAAAGGTACAGGTATAGTCAGGTGGAAAAATTGTACATGATTTTTGGACGTGTGACAGAGCAGATGCCCACTTGAGCATGTGTATCTCACACCTCGAGCATAACTAAAGCCCAATCCATTTGAGGAGGGGAGACGTTCTTCGGCTGACTCTTTCCACATAGTTAAGAATCACGAGCCCAAATGGGAGTGTGGTTATAACTCTAGATGCAGAGGAGAGATATAGTGTAGAATGGATTACACACACAAACGCTCCAGACATCACAAGGCCCTCAGGCTTAAAGCTGTATACTCGGACTTTACTCAAGGCTACAGACCAAAAGTGGAGCATGTGTCAAAAGGGCATCTTCACAAAAAGGTTTCATTGATCTTTGGCCTTCAAGATCTACATGTCTTTTCAAAGGTTTTCCTGCAGTTTTAATTTAGTAGACTTACAAACCAGTGCACTTTCCCAAGGCTTTACACATACACAATAAGATTTTACCCAGAGGAACAGGTAAAAACATTCCACTCCATTGCACTGCCAAAACAAGCTGAAATGTCAGTAATAGAAACTTGACGGAGATCTTGTTTTTGCTTGTATGTTCAAAATTTTACATAAGATTTATTTATTACATCACCAATAAGTACTTTAATCACTTTGGAGGTTTCATTTTTTTAATGTATTTGTTGTTTGTTGACATAATGATTTGGAGCCCTATACTCACTAGAATCCCATCAGAGTTGCTGTCTACAGAAATAAGAACAAATCTCTCAGTATTGACGCTGACAGGGCAAATATTGATTTTTTTTCTTTCTTTCTCATGTGATACACATTATGCTTCTGGGTTTCTTAATCAAAAGAGTTTGAATTGAGCCTTCCTTTTCACCTCATTTTTAAAAAGTCCTGCATATTTCTAACAAAGTGGCCTGATCTTGAGGCTCCAAGGAGCCAGGTGTAATATCTTCCCTGCAGCTTCACTGATTTGAACCAAGAAGGGAATCACACCTGAATCATTGGCATCTGCTCAGTAATGGAAAAGCCTCATATGATTTTATGCCACTGTTGTTTTCAGTCTCAGATCTTAACTCAATCTGTCACCCTCCCACTTAGAACAATAAGAGTGCAAAATAAATAGATTAAAAAAATCTACAGTATAGTTTGGTGTTTTAACAGAATTTAGTATCACTTTTCTTTCATACACAGCCATTTTCTAAAGCGCTAATAATGTGCTGTATTTTCTATATGAGGCGTCTTGTGAGAAAACAACAAATGCTTCACTGCACGAATAACACTGGGAAAAGGAGCAAACTGCCTTGGCCGAATTTGATTAGTTTGAAATCAGCTGTTTTCCTGGGGAAGCTTTGTTCCTTGGGGTACTGTATAATAATCTCCTATGTCATGTTGTGATAAGCACAATGCACAAGGCTCAACCATTAAAACTAATTGACAAGTGGGATAACAAGTGCTGAGTGTCAGTGTGTGTCTGTAAGACACTGTATACATAAAAAACACTCCACTTTTCAAGTCTCATTTGGGTACTATCATGTCTGTAACATTTGAAGAAGAACTCTCTTAGTTTATTAATATTGTTTCATAATTTGTTGAAGTATAATCATCGAGTTACTTCAAATTCAGCAAAGTTGCAACACTTTATTGAATTTTAACTGTAACAAGGACAGAAACAAAGATGTAAAGTTCCTTCATTGCACTGATTAAACAAGCATACATTAGCTGCCTTGTTGTGACAATCACAGAATAAATCCAGGACTGAACCAGCTCTGAACCTTTAACATGTCAGGATTAAAAAGACTCTAGCTCAGAGGGAAGTGAGGACGTCTAATAATGTGGTGAGTTGTGCGTTTATCTGTGAACCTCTTTTTCTGTCGTAAGTTAAGTACCTGACTTGTTTGTCACATATTTGACCTCATGTAAACTCATAAACCTGAGAAATTTGAAGCTAACATATGTTAATTTGGGGGAATAAATATCAGAAAAGAGAGTGGGAGATGAATGACAAATACATAAGTTATTGTTCACACATTTGGCTCAGAGTGTCTCAAGTTCAGTCTCAGTTTCTGTGTGAATCTAAAATACTGTTACAGAATTAATCCCTTTAACGCAAATGTTACCACATATGATGAAAACACAGGAAATCAATCTTTGTATTCAGATATTGAACATGTTTTAAGATGAACCTGGAGCTATTGAACTTTGTAATGACAATAAGACGATGAATTATGATTGCACCTTTGTCATCTTGGTTTAACAAATATCTTTGTTTGATGTTTGTATGTTTGATAGATGTGGCATTTCTGTTCAATCAGCTGCTTGTCAAATCATGTCAAACATTTTCATTTATGTAAACGTCACTGCTATTGTTAGACGGCATAATGGTAAAAATGGTGTCTTAACAAAAGTATGACAGTGGAGCAAAAAAATGGAAAATATTAAGATTAAAAGAACAGCGATATACAAAACAAAGTCCCTCAATTTCCTGGATATTTCAAGGCAGCTTAATCTTCATAAAGTCAAAGAGAAGATCCACAGCAGGAGGACAGTTGGTCCGGGATAGGATCGGTGCTGCGGATGAAAGACCTGCAGTGGGATCACACAGCCTAGGCGCCCCTGACCACTTTAATCCAAGCCTGGGGATAACACCAGGCAAACAGTTCAATCAGGAATCAAACCCAGGTCCCCTGAGCATATGGTTTCTGCTCTATCAGGTGAGCCACTGAGGCTCCTTGTAATAGGCTCCTTGTCTTTGTATATTCTTGGTACAGCTCTGGTTTATTCTGTGTTAAGTCTTGCTTTAGTCCTGGTTTTAGTTTGGGGTTTCTCCTGGTTTAGTGTTAATGCAGGATTTCAGTTAAAACCAAGGTAAATATGAACACCCAACAAAACAGAACAGAGTTTTATGAGTCACACTCTGTCTGAGCATGAGTCAGTAACTTGTCTTCAATGACATTCTGCCAATGACGTTGATGAACAATGATGTGAATTGTCTCGGAACAAATCAGAGAGTAGTCCTTTGACTACAAACAAGCAGCACAATTCAGACACTGTTCGGTGAGTAAGTATGAGTATTCATCCTGCAGGAGGGATATTCAGGTTACAGCCGCAGAATATGGCAAGACACAAAACTGTTAAAGAGGATTATTCATTGAATTGTTCAACAGAGAACAGAGTTTTCAGTCCATTAGCTTTACAGTCTGCCATATTTTAAATAGTGTTAGTCACCCAATGCAAATAAACCCTAATTTTGTAATTATATAACCTATTTTTATTTATTATTTATTTATTTATTTATTTTATTATTTACTTTGGTAATTCACTAAACCTAACTATGCTAAAGCCATACATCATCATAAGACACTGTATTTTCTCATCAAACAATGGAACCATTATGTTTAAAAAACAAATACAAACCATTTCTTTTGGCTGCTCCCTTTAGGGGTCACGCAGCAAATCCTCTCTTTTCACAGATGCCCTTCCCGATGCAACGCTCTCATTTGTCCGGGATTGGGACAGGCACTAGCTCATGACCCCTTGTGCATTTTACTTGTTGTACCTCTGTGCAGCTAATGGAAGAATCTTTATGTATTTTATATGCCAGAACTTTCATGTTTCCTGTAATTAAAGACATGGGGTATGGATGTTGCATCACATCCCTAAACTAATTTGTAAAAAGACAATGTTCTTGATCAAGTGGCCTCTGCCTTTCCATTCCAGGGCTTTCAGTTTTCTGCTGGGTTTGTATTTTGAGAGAACAGAGCACAGTATCTCTGTCACTGCAAAGTGTCAGCATGTCTCTTTAGTTGATATGCATTAGATTTTCCACACTTTCTGGCAGTTATCTGATTTCAACTCAATATGCTGCCGAAGGAAATAGCGTCTCAAGGCCAGCAGAGAAATGAGAAGTTTTGGCATCCTTTTAACTTCCTTACAGTATTGTGCTGGGGTCTTGCTGGAGATCATCTGGCAACAAAAGGGCAAAGAGGTGCTACTGGAATGGAGTAACGTTTAGTACCTCATAACTGCTTTACAGAGCTCACTCTCTCCCCTTCTCACGTTAGTTAAAACCAATTTATCTGCACAGTGCTATAGTAGTTATTGACGTTGGTAATTAGAAAGAAAATTTATTTATTTTTATCTAAAGAGAGTTGAAATGTTGCCAACCTTTACCACTACAACCTGATTTGTTACTACATTATGACCTGTACAACAGCACAACCCTCCTTAGAAAATCTGGAGTATCCTTTTCATCTAACTTTTGGCATGTTACTTTCTGTTTGTATTACCACAAATCAGGTCTTTCAAGTGCCAACGGATTGAAGCCAAAAAATGTATTTATACCCTGTTGTCTTTACATTTTATTGTTTTGACTGGGTCCCATGGACTTTTACAAGTTAAATGGATGACCAACAAATTATCTCATTCAAGGTTGCCATGTGTCACCAAATTTTGCTGTACATAAGTGCACACTTGCAAAGTGGTTAGAACACCTGCCTCGCAGCAAGGTCCTGAAGTCTGTTTACTTCCATGTTTCTATGGGTTTCCTCCAATTGCTTCCTTCCACTGTCCAAAACATGCATTTATTGGAAAGTGGATGAGTGTTGCCTGTCCATTGTGAACCCCGCCTCATGCCCAAAGCTACTGGGATAGGCTCCATCCCTCCCGAGACCTGGAACAGGATGAAGCTGTAAAAGTTAAATTAATGAATGGTTGTCTGTAATTGTTACTGTCTCACAGTGCCTAAAAAGACTATAAATCAGAGATTTCACATGCCATTGAAATGATAACAGTTGTTGGCATGGCAGGTACAAAAATCTGCACAAGTACAAGGACACACATGTCTGCATTTGTTTGGTGTTTAAATTATGTTTTTAGATTGGCCCTGGCCTGTGTACCACATAGGGAACCTGATGCTCACGTCAGGCTTACTCCTATTTCATCACCTATTTGCATCTGCCACTTATCAACTGCCAGCTTATCAACTTATCAAGTTTGGCTTTTTTGTTTCCTCCCGTTTATTTGTTTCCTATTCTTATTCTTTCCCTGCATCTAAATTGTGACAACCAGTGGGGCACATTCACCTGACACAATGTAGTCCACCTGACAATGATAGCTACACTTCACCCCTTCACTTCCTGCTCTCGGACAAGGTGGATGTCTCTCTCTGCTCCTCCTGCTCCCTTATCAGTGTATGCTTCTCTGTTTTATCCCGTCATACTCATTTTTCTCTTATTTCTTTGACTCTACTGCCTGCTGTACTCCTAAGAACCGACATGGATCTGATTACTTTTAACGGGGGAACCCATTTGCCCTGGTGGGACCTTTGCGGCAAGCTACTCACAGGACGCCTGGAAGAACTGGCAAGTTCTGTGTTTTGAAGCTCTGTTCGTTGAGGACGTTGAGGATGTATATCTTTTTGGATTTATGATAGTGGGATTCCTGCTCATTGGTCTGGGGAATGCCTTAAACTATTGGAAAATTTGTAAGACAGTTGATTTAAAATCTACCCAGCCGCTAAAATTAAAAAGTGCTTCAGTGACGTGGGTGACAGTTTGAAAGGATTACATCAAAGAGACGACAGTCTGAGGAGGTAACTCGCAGCCTCTCAGCACGGACTTTGGACATAAAGAATATAGTTTACAACATCGAAAGGCAGACCTTTGAGCTTAACGGATATGAAGGCGTTACAACAATTGGGCACACAAATCAAAGAACTGATTTGCAACATCTCGGCCCGATCTGAGGACATTCAGAGAAGAGTGGACAACAGCGAGAAACTGACCGGTGAGCTACTAAGTGGTGTTACTGGTCTGACCATGAAACAGGAAACATCAAGGTTGCTCCACGATGTGGACGCACAGAACCAGAACTGATTGATTATGATCCAGATAAAATACCGAAAATCTAAATATATAAATTACAAATTTATCCTCTTGAGATTTCCTGTACTCCCATCAAGGACAAGCCCACTTAGCCTCTCCAACGCACGGCCGAAACATCGTCCCACAGAGGCCTTCCCTTCCCATCCTAACATCAGCCTTTCCAACCATCTATCTGACCCTGTACTCTAATGCCCCCCCACCCCGCCCAAAGCTGCTGGGATAAGTTCCAGTCAGACGCGACCCATAACGGGGCTAAGCTGTAGAAGATGAATGGATAAATTTTCAATTTACCGCAATTCATTTACAAATCAATGCATTTGGTTTTAGAATATGCTTTTTAAATTTTATTTTTAGAAAGCATTCATTGACATTCTCTTGAACAGTTCAGACTCAATAAAACATTTATTTTTTCAGTTTCCAGTTGCACAAATATCAGCCCGTACTAAATCCCTTCTCTTACATGATCACATGCCTTTCCTTCCTCCTTCTCCTTCATTTTTAAACTATTGTATACTTCTGTCATTTTAGCTGTTCCCCTCACTTCCTTTTCTGTTTCTATGCCTTTGAAGACCGCTTTGCTGACAGATGTGTGTAGAGAATAGCTTGTGACAACTCAGCCGGTCCTCTCATTCGTCATCCTGACCGTCTGAGTATGTGTGCTTAACAGACAGACGAGGAGAGGAAGAAAAAAGAAAAAGAGTGAGTGACTAATCAAAGTGAGACTGCACCTGTCAATTACCTGAAAGAAAAGCTTTTTGCATTTTGGGGACTGCTCATGTCATCAGGAAGTATCCATTTATTTACAAATGCTAGTTTATTAAGTGACTGCGTAGACAGGAGCTGTCCCAAACATTCTTCTAAAAGTATGTGTGTATACATGCTACAACTATGAATGATTTGGAGATGGAAATGTAGGCATTGTGTTTACTAAGCTTCTCTTTCGATGTTGGATGCTTACTGTGGAGCTGTGAGGGTGCATTCACACCAGCCCTGCTTGGTCCACTTTAATCAAACTTAGTTTTCTCATAAAGTGTGGTTCGTTTTGGGAGCTGTAAATGTGTGATATGAAATAGTGGAAAAATTACACATGTTACAAAAGCGGATCAGCTGTTAATGAAATACTGTATGTGTGTATCTTAAAGTTTCTTGTGAACACAATCAAACAAACCATCTGTGAATGGTCATATGTGGATTCAGCTTGTCGTCTTCTAAACATTATACTTCATTATTATTTTTGAAATAAATATGCCAAATATAAGGTTATATGAGGCTGAAGGGACTGAATATAGACTGATAGATGAGCAACAATTCTTCTTTTTCTGCTTTCATTTAGTTGCCCTTTAGTAAAAATATTGATGCAGCACCCCCAAGAGTGAGGGGTACCACTGAGTTTCAGTTGGTTTGGTTTGTTTGCCAGAGCTCGATTTGTAAGTGAATTAGATCAATAAAAATGCAGAGTTTATTATATGTGAAATCACTTCACAGCACTCTGTTTTCTCAGTTCAACTGTATATTGTGTCATTTAAAAGATTAGATTGCTATTTTATTGAAACAGAAATTGCTGGGATCTCACAAGAATGTTTTGAGTTTTTGTCCTCATCTACCCCCTCAAACCTACCTCATGTATGGCTCATAAACCACCAGGTATTCCAAACAAAGTGTACATATTTGACATAATCGGATATGTAACATTAGATGTGTGTATTCTGGAAGATACTAAATGGTAATGTTCACAAAAATGTTGAGACTGTGTTGACAGTAGAAATGTATTTTCTTTTAGCGGTATAAGAAAGAGAAATGATTTTAATCATTTACAAAGCGTTAAGTAAAGAGGAAAAGTCAGGTGTTCTTGTCAGTGCTGTTGTCTATATCCAAAAAAGGTCTGATGTTGGTATCCACACTGGGCCTGTTTAGTTGTGTTTGTTTTTCTTCTGTCTTCCTTATTCTTTTCCCCTCAGTGTGCACGCCGGATTAATTAGCGGTTCCTTCTAATTGACATGTCAAAGCCGTTAGCTCACTTTTTTGTCCAATGTCAGTTAGACTTTCCCCTGTGAACCTGCTAAGGAGAGATCAGTCTAGCACGTGTTTAAAAGGTAAAACGTTTAATTAAAACTTTCCTAAGGACCCCGTATTTGGTTCAAATAAGGATTTCCTTTTTATATACTAAAGTTCTGAAATGAAGATGGATAGAGTCCTCGCTGTGATTCAGCATTGAAAAGCAGCTGTAGCCGTTCTATGATGATGGTTGACATTTCTTATCACAGACTAAATTTTCAAAAGTACATAAGTTCAAATGACTTAAAGCCCAATGGTTAGGTTTAGCAGCAGAAGTACAGCTTTAATGGCTTCCCCAGTAGACGTATTGCTAGGAAATGACCCATTTTGTGTTTTACCATGCTTCATTACAAGACAGACAAATGGACAGATGTTATGGGATGGTCCCAGTCGATATGACACACATCACAGCAGGTTAAGGCTTGTATAGCACTTACTTACTAATGTGCTAATTGAGGCAATGAATGACATTTGACTATATGCAGAAAAACAATATTGTTTTATGGAGCTTGTGAGTATGAATAATGTAAAAATATGAAATAAAATTGCAATAAAAAAGTGTATTGAAAATATAGGGGAAAGGGACGGGGGAATAAATAAATACAAATAAATACAAATAAATACAAATCATAAGTATACAGGCTTAAGTTTTAGTAACAGTCCATATGTTCCTTTGTTCAAGGTTTGACCATTTTTAATATGTCTACAGTTTCTGTTCAAAAACAATGCAGTTCTAGTCCGCTCAAAAAAATAGAAAGGGGGAAAAAAGTAGACTGTGCTTATCCAGGTGAAGATGAGAATAAAAGAGTTAGTCCAGCTCGCCATATTTTTTTCTTACAAGTAGGAGAATCCAATCTCAAATAAAAACCTGACCGCTAAGTTTATGTGCTGTTTACCGATGTTTTGAAAAGAATGAAGCTCTGATAACATGCCCAGTCAGAGTGAAGGAGGAGCAGGAAGAACACCCAACTCTCCCGGATATTTATTACTCCCGGGGTTTAGGCATTAGCAGATCAGAGGCAACTAGACAGTCAGGTGACAGGGTTACACTTGCATGTCTTACTGTCTTATTATCGTCGCTGTTGAGCTTCCCAGGAAGACTCCTGGTTGGGTGGATCGAATCTGAAAAGGGGCAGAATAAACGCACCAAAGCTTCTTTAAAAGCATACCTCATCATCAAAACAGGAAAACAGAAAAACAGGATACATGAAAAAGGAGAGTAGAATGATGCGTGCATATTTTTGCATTACTTGTTGATATACCGTGTACATACTAATAGCTATTACTGTGATAACTATAGTGATAACAAACAATATTTAACAAGTTCACTGCTACACTTGTATTTAAATATATAGTCTTTGTAAGAATGTGTAATGTGACTTTTAGGCACAAGCTTTAAAACTCACAATGTCTGTTATTTAAGGAATAAATAAACAGAGCTTTTTACTTTACTTACTGTGACCTTTACTGTGTCAGTCTTCTCTTAGTTGAAATCGCCAGCATAATGGTCGGTGTGGAGTTCTCTTCAGCCGGCTGTCAGAAACCAGGGATGACTTACAGAACCTCAGGGACCCACAGCCCTCATTTGGAAACCTTTGTGCCAGCCATGCTTCATGTTGTAAGAAGTTAACGGTGCAGGAAGTGAAGGTCCAGCAGTTCAGACCGTCTCTCGTTATTCTGGAAAGGACCAGAGAAGTGGATGAACCCAGTCCTACTGATGCTGGATAAGAGGGTCACCTATTCTTCCACAGACCTATAATCAGGAGCCATTTGTGCTCAGACCAATTTATACCACAGTGCTTTTATATGCAAGGGGTAATCTGTGTATGTTGTTTTTTTTTTTAAAGCAAGTTTGAAATAAAGGTAGCACTACATTCTTTGTTGAGTGTTTAGATGTGTTTGTTTCACTTTCTACTTCAATCCAGTTTCCAAGGTTCAACACTCAGCTTTGAGTCCTGACATGAATATAGATGTTTCACCTGAGGCAGGCTAACATCACAGAGGACACCAAAAGCTGTCTTTTAGATCTGGAAAAGATTTGCAGTTGTTTCAATTGTGGCTCTTGTGCCAATCAAAAGCATATAAATCAACATTACGATCTGATAGCTGTCTATTATAACAATGTTATTTTTACCCTTTATATTGTTTTTATAATCTATTCCTACGGAAACAGTTTCAAAAGACATGGTTTAGTCAATTTTTATTATTTGCATGTTAATGTCAAGTTTATAACCCATTCTGCAGTTTCATTCCTCATTCAGCTTTAGTTGCCTGTGAATTAGTGTTGCTGGTTATTTGTCCATAATAAGGCATTATGTCATTATTTTTAATTATAGAGCCAAACACACACAGTCCCTCAAGGAGAGAGACTGAAGCCTGATTACTTTATTTAGTCTGTTTATTCATGAATAGGCAATATTGAATTTATGTTCATTAGCACGTGCTAATGAGAAGGCCCGCTGTGTGCTGTGCCCCGCTCTGACTTTATGTGTGTATAACAGCTCACAAAGGTCTTTCTGCCAGAAATATATGAGTAGAAAGAAGTATGTCAGGCATTATTTGTTTTTGGACAAAGCGTTGTTGTAGAACAAAACACTTTTTAAAATACCTCCTGTAAATAAAATTCTGTGGTATTTGATCAGAATGACATAAATAATGACACAAAATTGTTTACTGAAACTTTAACAGAGCAATATTCCGGCAAATCTGTGCAGAGCATAGAGTTTGTAAACTCTTTTAGGGACTTAATATTTGTTTCCCATTCACAGATTTTTGCAATTTACTTTCATTTATTTAATTTACCTTCATCATAAATTTTTGTTTGAACCAGCATACATACTGTATCTTTTTATATCTATGCTGGAGTAAAACGTGGACGATGCAAAAGCCTTTAAGTACTGTTTGACTCTGTCCCACCATCCATTATTTCACACAACAGCCTCTATTCTGCCTGGAGAAAGAGACTCGCATCTAAACTCTGCAATCATGAGTGATTCCTGAACACATAAGTTATTATAGTTAATCATGTAGTATGAGTATAAAGGCCCATGTGACTCTCAGGTCTTGTAAATATACATCAAATAATGACATCCTGGGCTGAAAGTGATCTATAATTGTCATGCGAAGATGTCTGGCAGCAATTAGCTCTAACAGCTGTGAGCACATCGACAAACAAATTGAAGCCTTGTTACAGAGAATTAATTACTTATTAATATGACTGCTGACGTGTGAAGTGACATGTATAGCGCAGATAAATAAAGATCACCAGGCCATTGTTCAGAACAGCTGTGTTGTCAGATTTTACAGTACGTCTAAATTGGCAATTGGCTCTGACAGGAAGCTCTGTTGCTGTTTTAAAATAAGAGTCAGCTGTGTAACTTATGAGATATCTATCTTATGAAGTTCACCTTGTCTTATCTAACCTAACATCAATAAAAGGGACAGATACATTTTACGCCTGTGGTACCTTCCTACCTTCTGTTTGTTGTACTGCTAGTCGGAGGTTCTTCTGGTACAGATGGTCGCCCCATTACCTACTCGTCTTACTCCAATTTGTTATTATAGACAGGACCCTGTATTTAAAGCAGTACTAAGTAGGATTTGCAAATCTCCCCCTACAGCTTTATTCAGTGATTTACACTCGTAAATACTCCTATACTGTATATATATATATACAGTATATATTAAAGCAATTAAAGCGTTTAATAGCAATTAATCGCACAAAGTTCTGCAATTATTTGCGATTAATTGCATTATAAACAAAATTTAATAATGCATTAAAAATGAGTGTATTGCATACTTTAATTATATGACTATATGAACAAAAGTGCAATATCATTTGGTTTGCAAACACTTTAAAACAAATAAGGTGTTTTTTACAGCAGTTAAAAGTTAGTAGCAGTTGAAATATTTCTTGTAAATGTCAACTTTTTACTAATTATTATCAACTAATTATTAAAAATATTTGCTACTGCCAGGGCATTAATATTTTGTTTAGTTTGTTATAGAAAAACAAGTTATGTTCAGAGCCTCGATCATAACATTATAACAAAGTAAACAATATAAATGTCTCTCTTGTGTTTTCATTACAGTCAGAGCATGTGAGTGCAGTTCCCGCTGTTCATCAATATAATGCACTGTAACCTCAAGCTAATTATGGTTGTCTGGTGATGTCCAGTAGTCCCGGTGAGGTCCTGGTAGTCGTTGTGATACTAAGAATTTTCTTCAGACCGACATATTTCACAATATTAATTGGCCGTTGTTAACGTGCAATAAAATAATTGTCGGTGTTAATTCATTAATGTGTTAACGCAATAATAACGGGTTAACTTGCCCAGCACTAATATATATATATATATATATATATATATATATATATATATATATATATATATATATATATATATTTATTAACATTACAATTATCTTTGTCATAATAAATGTTCCCTAAAATTAAAATTCCTCATTCCACATTGGGCCAATACCAGTGTGTGCATAAGTGAATGGAGCGCACAATGAATTACTGTGGCGGAGCTGCTAAATCTATTGTAAAATCCACAGTGGAGAAGATGTGTGACCGGTCAGTTTGTTTGTGTTCCCAGAGGCAGTCCAGTTGGCAGTATGTTTTTGCCCAAGGTAGACTCCACTATTGCTCCCAGAAGAAAGAGGGGCAGTGGAAATATGCCCGAGGTGGAGGGGAGAGAAAAAAGTAAAGTACGTACCTGCCGAGTTTCTACAGTGAGACAAATTCATTCAATTCCTCAACAATTGTCACATGTTCTTCTCTTTTTGTAATAATGCGTAATATTGAAGGCTTGCACCAATGTTACCTACCTCGTGTTGCTACTATACTCAACATCATAGAAGATACTGTATTTTACAGGATTTACCTTGACAGTGTTGAATGACACTAATGTTACTTTGTGCACAGAAAAAAGTCCCAAAGCAACCTTGGACACATGGGAATATATGACAGGTGTAGGGTTACACAATGATCCTGAGGAGTTTTCCCAGAGGACATGTCGTCCTCTATTTCACTTGTGATGTCTGTCAGTCCAAATCCACCATCTGCTCTAGTCTGGACCAACCACTGAACCATTGCACACCACTGTGAAAATTGCACAACATAGTATTTCTCTGCTTTAACTTGCTGCTTCAGTGATGAATAGTAGACATACTTTACTTTTTTATTGCTCTTTATAAAAAGGAGAAGTAAGTGAGTGGTTGTCTGAGATGTGATCTGTGGTTCATTTTGGTTGGCGGCTGCTGCTGCTGCTGCTGGATAAGAGTTGTGGTCTCTAAAAAGTGCTGTCACTAAATGTTCAGCCATCAGCACAACCTTACTGATGTAGAGACGGCATATTGGAGATGGGAGTGCAGTTTGTAAAAGGGACTTTAAGGTTGTTCTCATTAATGAGGTCTGACTCATTCAGGGAAGCATTGGATGGTAAACCCATCTAAACTCAATTTACTCAGCTTTTGGGGGCTGTCACATAAATCTTTGTTACATCAGTTCATAGAGCACAATGGAGATGAGCGACTTCTAAGATGGTTTTATTTTCAATTCACAACACAAATGTTGTACTTGTACTACTAAAATTTGTTCATAAAACCTTAACCTTTAACAAAGCTGGAAATAAACAATTTTCAGATAATTGCACAAAGCACTTAATGGTAACCTAACATTAGTGATTACTATTTATATTTGAACAGTATTGTAACTGGCCATATTACAATTTTCAGGTCTAAATGAGTTCCGTGTGATTGCAGCCAACAACATCAACACAATAATATTGATAATGGAAAGCCTTCAAAACAGGTAAAGCAAGCATTTCACTTTGCGCATTAGATGTCTGATGCTGATCACAGTTCACTGTAGATTTTGTCAAGGGGTATTGGTGTGACTCACTGACTAATTTATCGTTGTTGGCTACCCAGGAGAGACTGAGACTAGTTCATTGGAAGTCTGATAAATAGTATTGGTAATAAAGTGCAGGGTGAACAAGATTTATCTGTCTGGATTTCTATCACTCGATTGCAGTCAGCACCCATGCCCTCTGGTAAATGCTTCTTTTTCTTCCCTTCTCTTCTTGTTTCTTTAGTGTGTAACAGGTGCACAGCATGACTGCAAGAATGAACACCCAGCAGGGATCTTAAAGTCCCCCAGGACCCGTGATGTCAACCAGATAGAACCAAGATGGAGTAAGCCTTTGTTCTCCACCGTGGTCTCCACTTCATCAAGTGCAGAGTCTCTGATTGTTCCCTGGGCCATTAGCGCTGGAAAACACTCCCAGGTAGGGCACGGAGCAAGGCCATTTCCTCAATGACTTTATGGCACACATCCAGTGTTTTCAGAGACAAAGTGTAGGCTTTTTAACATTTTAAGACTTTTTTATGCTGCACAGATCTACCTCAAATTAAATTATTACACATTACACACAAGACTATTCATTGCCCCAACTTTAAAAGCATTGAGGACATTTCTGGATTTAATTAATGTGCTAAAATATACACTGAATTAAAGCCTCTTTTGTGCTCATTTGTTCTTCCAGGTCTCACATCATTCCAAGAGTTTCAGTGCCTGCATGAGGTATGTGAAGTGGTCCTGACTTTGTCCTGCAACTGGAGTTCAGGCATCCCAGAGGAGAGAGGCAGTGTCTAAGTATAAATTGGACAGCTTAGCGTTTTGGGAAAACCGTGTATTAGATTGTGTCAGTGGCAGGCCATACATTTTACACCTAGGCCTTCTGTGGTGTCCCACCTGAATGAATCCATTTGCTAATACTGTCATTATAATACCACGACTGTAGAAAACACTATACAATACAGAAACGTGGTAGAGCAGGCCAATGCATCACTCAAGCATTTTCTCAAACACAAGACTTCTCTGCACCTGTCTCCCACTCTGACAGCTGCACCGGTGACACTGGGCGGGGCACTCAAAGTGAAGAGCTAGATAAACTGTGGCTGTTGTGAAGTTGAGAAGGGACCCTTCCTCACGTCTGCCTTAATGTAACAATAGGCCTTGAGGTTGAGAGATTCTGTTGCCCTTCCTCAATTGTCATACAGCAATACTTCAAACCTAAACCAGAAAATAAAATATTAATTTGGTAATTTTTTATAAATATTAATTAGCCACACATCACTAAATTAAATCTATTTAATAAAGGTCTGCAGACATTGTCAAACAAAAGGTCTGACAGGGACTTCTTCTGTATTCTGGTGCATTAAAAATATATGAAGATTTTAGTTGCTATATGATGAGTAAATTACTAATTTTGCTACAAAAAAAATAAATACTAATCTTGACTCTTTAATATGATGACTCTCCTTTTGTGGATTATAGATTTCTGTACTTACATACATATTATACTTTTAAAATGACAATAGCATGTCTTATTATATACATTTAATAATGAATGAATAGACCAGCATTTTGATCGGGTCCATGTTATTTAAAGGAGCCTCCTGAAAGTGTGTCCTGCTTCAGGAGCAGAGCCAAAATCATTTATGATTTATAACAAATGACATCTGGACAGTTAAGTTTATGCGTTTTATGTCCAACTCGTAGGCCTACAGTCTGGTCACTAACTTAATCTAAATGACTGTTTAACCTTCTGTGTATCAGCTGCTGTTGAAGGGAAGCTGTCTTTTGTGAAATCAGATAATGTTGTGTAGCTCTAATGCTGTCAAATGGCATAGAATTTATTTTGAAAGGATTACAGGAAGTTTAGAGATGCCTCAATGTTCTGTAGTTTGTATCCTTGGGCAGGACACTTTGCCACTAGTGGTGTTACAGTTGTTACATCACGTTTTTTTGTGACTTCCAAATGGCCTTTTTGTGTTCTCCTTATATTTTCCTTTGATTCAAGTTTAAATAAATTATTAAAGACAGAATGGGGGACAGATGATTGTTCCTGGAGGGCTTTTTTGTTCATTGACCTTTGTAAATCATCTCAAGTTGAAAGAATACCGCGGGGCAGAACATACATGAAACAATGTGGCCACAGGGAACATTAATTTGTTTTAATGTGAAAAACACAGAGGTTGATTGATGCTTTCCATGCAATTACAAACTTGCGAAGGCGTGGATTAAAGTCTTTGATTGCATTGTTTGTTGTTGACATTCAGAATAATAATTGTTTGATATTAGAGACATTGTTTAAAGTGACAAAAGTTTTTTTTTATGATCAGAAAGGAGATTAATTGGCCACTGCTGTTGTGAAATCCTTCTTAAGGGCAACCTGTGCAATATTAATTATTGTGCTAGTCAGTTTTAAACTGTCAGTCATTATGTTGAAACAGTTCTACCCACGTCCCAGGGCTTAATACATCCATCATTCTGAATGTGCTTTCTATTACCACATTTTTGAATAATATGCAGTGTTATTGTTGTCAGGATGAAAGCTTAGATGTTCAGTGTGTTTTTAGACCTTTTGATCTCTGTCTGGGAATTTGTTTAACTTGATTAATACAGCTTTTGTTTACTTTGACAACACTATAACACAGACGGCAATGACTCAATGTCAAAGACTGGGAATGCTAGACATTAGAATATTATGTTGCAGGCTTAAAAAGCATAAGAAAATACAATATATAAAATTGTTTAAGTATTAAAATTTGTGAAAAGTTGTGTTGATCTGGCAATATACACCAATCAGGCATAACACTATGATTACTGACAAGAGAATAACACTCTTTATGAGTGAGTGGGATATATTAGGCAGCAGGTGAACGTTGTCCTCAAAGTTGCATCAGAGCATCTCCACAACCTAAGCTCTTGTGGGGTTAGTATGTACCAATTGTAGTCCAAGGAAGCAAGAGTTGTGAACCGGCGACATGGTTCACTGAGCTTTTGCAGGTTGTTGTTTATGGGGCTGCATAGCCTCAGACCAGTCAGGGTCCCCAAGCTGACCCCTGTGCTGGAAAAACAAGTAAGATCCATGGAGGATCCACCTCACAATTTACAAGGCTTGCAGCAAACATCTTTGAGACAGATACCACAGCACATCTTCAGTCTATTATCTGGTAAACTACATGCATTAGGAAACAGTCTTGATGCTTTATATTTTGATAACTTTGATATATGATATGTTTTTTTACACAGTGCTAGTCAGTAGCTCATCAGAAAAAAAACAGGCTCATAGACTCAAATAACAAAGACCATGGTTTACAAATTCAACTAAGATCAATTCATCCTCCATTGATCATCTTTGTTAACTGCGGTGTGACTGGTGTATTTATTGAGATTTGTTTTGAATCAAATAAAGCACCAAGGGTGTTTTTCTGCAATAGTCTTCCAAACAAAACCCTATTTTCAGAAAAGAAATTCTAAAGAATATAATAATTTGAGCAGTGGTTTGTGTTTAATAGAGCTTTGTGTCAGCCTAATGTAGAAGTAGATATTTTATATGTAATTTTAAAATAAGGAAAACTAAGCTGTTTTCTGACAGTATTATTTAAATACCACATTGTGTCTGTGTTTTTTTGTCAATCAATACTTATTTATGAAAAACTATAATAAAAACTGCAAAGATAAGACAAAGGCAAATATCTAAGGAACTGTTCTGCATTTGTTGCTTCAGGCAATGTAAATAAAACTATATATTTGGCAGCTTTGTTTGTTTATGTATTGTGTATTGGGATGTGATGAGGATTATTTTACTGTTGGGTTTTCTTTTACATTAAGTGCAAGTATGGACAATAACATTAGTGTCACTCCAAACATTAGCAAATGGTCTTGTGTTGTCAGTGAAATATGTTCCCCTTAACATCTATTTTCCCTGCATCAATTAGACACCAGTTCATTAATATTCATCTCTGCCCCAGAGGTAACGAAGGCCCACCTGTTTCAGTGATAAAGATTGCATTAGGGCAGTAGATGGCACCAGTGAGGATGCACCCATTTTCATTTTGGCAGCTCCATGAAACAGAACAGACTGTGTTAATCCTAAACGTCCAAGTGCATTTAAATGGTCATCTATCACTTTGAGCCTTATGTTATGCTTGTGGGCAGGGTCCATTCGTGCAATATAGGTCATATATCACACCAACCTGTTGTTCATACACTTAAAGCTGTAGGGTACAGTAAAGGTGTGATGACTGAATGATCAAAATATGAATACATGCTGCAGACTTAATGGGATACCAACGTACAAACGGAAAGCATTGTAGCGTTGACATTGAATGTGAATCAGTAGAAAGATTAGGATGA
Source organism: Neodontobutis hainanensis (assembly GCA_024349245.1). NCBI lineage: Eukaryota > Metazoa > Chordata > Actinopteri > Gobiiformes > Odontobutidae > Neodontobutis > Neodontobutis hainanensis. Next base: position 1,639,001 of record JALDNG010000056.1, read on the forward strand.
GGATGATTTGAAAAGTGGTACCAGATAATGTTTTGTTTATGTAGTGGGAATACAAAGCTTCTCTGCAACCACAGGGTCAAGAAAAAGTAAGTTAAAGTATCTTTTGGAATTTTATTATTTTCTGAATAAATTTGTCTTAGAATTTGATCTGATCTACATCTAAGTCTAGGGTATTGACAAACTTAATTTGTCTAAAAATAATTACCCCAAAAAATTCTGATCTTTTATGTCTTTATTGAGAACAACCCAAAAATCCCATAGTGCTTTTTGAAAAAGTATGTGAACCCTTGAGTTAATGACCTCAGAAAACAAATTTGGAGTCAGTTTTTAGCACACCTGGACTCTTGTTAAGATAATACGTTTGGAGGTGTGGGCTACAGCTACCTTAATTAAAAACCCCTTTAACCTTTTGGAGTTTGCTCTGCACAAGACGAATATGCTTATGTGAGCCATGCCTCGCCAAAAAGAGCTTTTTAGAGGAGCTACGATCAAGAATTGTTGCGTCACATAAATCTGGAAAAGGTTAAAAAGTTATTTCAAATGAACTCATCAGTGACAGCCAAAGATTTGAAGGCATCATTGGAACTTGCAGTTATTAATTATAAGGGACTACTTTTTCCACTGCCATTTTTAATGTTGAATGAGTGTGTTCAATAAAGATTAAAGATCAGATTTTTTTATGTAATTATTTTTAGACACATTATGTTTGTCAATATCCTTGACTTAGATGAAGATCAGATCACATTTTAAGACAGATTTTTTCAGAAAACCATAAAATTCCAAAAGGAATACTTTTTCTTGCCACAAATACAATTAGTGTCTGTATATTCTCTGGCAAAATCTATAAGAGTCTGTGTGTATGTCAGGTTAAAGTGTGTACTTCAAAGCCTAAGACAAAAGCATACAATTAAGACACAAAAGAATTATAATCAATGACAAAATGCTTGTGTGTTGTAAAGCAGGCAAAGCTAAGGAAAAGAAGGCAGTAGAAAAAAACGAAGTCATAGATAAAATTAAAAGGAAAATATGTCTGGCAAGTTTCTAATGCAGAAGGATTAAACATTAGAGGATTTACACATTTTAAAAGTATCTAGTTAATTCCAAAAATGTGAGGATTATTTTAGTTTACTGTTGCTTAACATTATAATTTGAAAAAGAAAAAAGTGTCACACTTATAAATCCCTATGCATTAATTTGCACCTTTTCTTAATAATTCACTGCCAATGTCGTAGCTGCAGAAGAGATTAGCCATCGACTGACCATAGCCCGCTGAATTTGTCCCTCACTGTGGCAGAGCTGAAATTTTGCATAACTTCCTGTTAATGAAAAGGTCACACTTGTAATATGCAGGAGGGTGTCTGTGCTGGTAATTTGTGCAAACATATCAGGGCTAATCAGGGGAAGCCAGTGTGCAGAGAGGCCATAATGGAAAGGACTAGTCATAGTAGCTAGTAGTGGCAAAGTCATTTCAAAAATATGTTTTAGTTGCACACATGCATCACATAAACATTACCTTCTGCCCACCATGCGATACACAAACAGGTAAACAGAGGTTAGCCTTTTACTCCCTCTATGCCCTCTTAGACACAATGAATTCAGCCTTGTCTTCTTTCCCTGTGGACTCCATGGGCCATGGACTCAGCTGTACACAAGTACATAATGTTAACCTCGTAAGACTGGAGCAGTGTGATAGAGTATTTGGAGGTATTTGAGGGTGAGTTTGCTTTCAGAGGACATAAGTGACAAGATTTTAGAAACATGAGAGAATGATCCGGCCAGTGGGATGTTCTAGTTTTTTTTTTTTTCTGATCAACTATTTGTGTCATAAATACAACATGGCAACTTCCATCACCTAACTCTTTAGTCTTCAGGTTTTTCAAAATTCCCAAAACAACGTGGGCTGACATTAATTATTATTTTGTCCACGAGTCTACACTTAATCTAAAAAGAGTTAACATTTGGTTTAACAAATTTGGCAGCAAGAAAAATACGTGGAATCTCTGAAGAAGCACCCAGTCATTGCTTCATCACAACTCATTATCAAGTCGTCTGTGCATATACTGTATAAGTTATATATATATATATATATATATATATATATATATATATATATATATATATATATATATATATATATATATATATATATATATATATATATATATATATATATATATATATATATCATATATTCTGTAAAGTGTGTGCTTTAAATGCAGAGAGCTAAGGTCTCAAACTCTTTTTCCTCAGAGAGCTACTTTTACAAAATAAAAATGTCAGAGAGCTACTTGTGTTATATTATGTATTTGAATTTGAGAATTGTGTTTTGCCAGAACATTAACCTTGAACTTTTACAAAATGTTAGTCCACCAAAAAGCCATGGAGAGGTTTTACAACAAATGATGTACTATTTAACTCATATATAATAATTGAAGGGCAACCATTCATTTGGGAAAGGGCTATTTAAAGTGGAATTCTATTCATAAAGGACATAGTGAGGAATGATGGGAAGTTGAGGGAATATAAACATATTATTGGAGCTTATGGAACTATCTACTCCCTCCATTCATACAATTAGCTGCTTTGAAAGAATTGGAAACATAAAATAAGTAGTGGTACTACAAAGCAACATGTAAGTGAGCCCCATATAAAGAATAATAAATGGCTGAAAGGTCTGTGGAGGTTCTCAGTCATCCAGGACATCTTGAAGCAAAGGTCTGAGTAAAGTTAAGAAAGTAAAGAAAATGTTTTTAAGACAATCTACAAAACTGCAATAGATTCACAGAATAGATTCTTCCAGACCTACAATCAAAATATAAAAACCTGGAGTCCCGTATAATCAGATAAATGCAAATTTTGTCTCTCAGAACCAAGTTCTACTGGTGTACTGTCATGTGATAATTGCTTTTTGGACGGAAATACAGCAAAAGTTTGGTGATATCAATTTAAAGTACCAATATTGCCTCCCATCAGTTATTTGAGGGTTGTTTAGAGACTTATAATAATGATTAAATTAACCAGAACCAGGGAAAAGGTTTATTTTTATTCCTAAAAACACAGATTATGTGTGGGTTTCTACAGAGTATTATAATTAAATAGAAGTATATGATAGATTCTGAGAAAGAAAGGTTATTATTATATATTATAAGTTATTAAAAATTGTTGGGAAGGATTTTGTATGAATCTTTGGTTAAATTACTTTAATAAGCCACAATGTGAGATTTTATGTGATATGATTTGTCTGATTGAGTTTGTTTTATTGTTTGAATGTACATTATATTGCATTACCTGCCTTGTGATTGTATGTCCTGTTTGTGCCGTTGTAATTTGTCAGGTTTGTCTCTATAATGCACAGATACGTGTGTATTCAGTGAGATGCCTGGCACTGCATTGTTTCGACAAGGAAAGTTTATTGTTGTCACTCAGGTTTACTCTAATGGACTTAAATGTTCATCTCTCATCTCAGAAAAATCAGCCATCTGTTCTGAAATCTCACTTATGTCCACGTCCACAAAGGGGTTTGCCATAAATGCTACAGCCTTAACAGCACTAATCATATCAAATGTGTGTTTATCTTTGCCAGGTAACTGTATGTTCAGGTGGTTCAATTTCTCAGTTACATCTGTCAGGAAATCAAGACGTCTGTGTAGAGGAGGAGATCCCCATACTTCCATCATAGACTAACTTGTTGATCAGTAATGTGGGTCCGCTTTGCAGTGACAACCTGTTATAGCGGGCGCTCTGTCAGTTGTTACAGACACAGACAGCAGCTTTGTTTTGAGCTTCTTTATCTTGTCTATTCTCAGACTCCTACTGGGAGGAAGGTCTGGTGAAAAGTTGCTGTTGATCTTGGTGAAGGGATGCTCCTTGTTACATCTTTTAGCACCGCAGATCAGACACTAATTCACGAGCTAGCTTGTTAGCAACGTGTTGGAGACCCCTGCTTTAGAGAGTGTCACTCTGTTGATTTGATGTGATCTCTGGGGGACCCTCCTTTTCTTTCTGTGTGTCTGTCTTTATATGAGTGATCACAATGGGCCTGTGTTTTTGTCTCAGCTCATGTTCCTGATAACGGCTAATGACGAATCACAGTGGCCCTCTCCCTGTTCCTCATTTCACAACTGATTCACTGAATTAATAATGAAATTCTGATGCAAAGCAATGTGTGGGGAGTGGACCTCACCTCGGATAATGACAAGTCAAGTCCTGCTTGTATTGCTATTTGTTGTGCATGAAACAGATTACTGATGGACTCTCATATGAATTCAATTGTGTGTTGCGGTGTTGAAATCCTATTTGGAGCCTAATTCTTCTCTACATAATGCCTTTCTTTTATCCAAACTGACCTAATAAAGGGACAAGACTGAAGAGCTCAAAGTAATTGCAAATCATAGCAGAGCACCCCTCAAGTCACAACAAGCCCCATTACTTTCCTTTTTTTTGGTCAAGAAACAGGTTAGTGTTTATGTTTTCAGTAATGAACACCTGGCCACTTTATGACCAACGCTGACTAGGGACCATTTGTGGCAAAAATTCAATTAGACATTATCAGTCGTAGGGATGCTGGCACACCTGGCAAGACAATGAAAGAAACCCAAAGAAAGACACCCACAGCACATAATTACCAATATTTAAATTACATAACTACAGAAAATGTTTACTTAATAGAACTGTGCACACAATAGCCTTTAATGGTAATGCTCAATTCCAATGATAATGACATTTAGAGCATACAAATACTAACTATAGGCATGCAAGCATTAGCTGGGATGTTTTGCTACAAGAATAAAATTGAAGCACTTTAACCAAACATAGTCATATTCGCAAATATAACATTAGAAAGCTTACAACATCCTCGTAAATTTAGCAATGGGAAATTTATTTATATTCAAAGTAAACATTTGAAGATAGAGCATAATTGCAAATGTGTGAAAATCAATAAAAAGACAACATGCCTGTGCTTTCTGACTCACATTGCACAGCCTAGCTCCCACAGATTCTGTAGTCTGGACCAGCCGGAAGGATCTGAATGCCATATGCTGAACCTGATGCTATAGTGCACTTCTTCTACTGCTTACTTTCAACAATTGGCTGGCCATCCCATCTTGAGTCACACTTGTCTCTACAGTCAGTCACTCACTGTCTCGCATTGGGCATACATCAAAGGCAGACTGCGCTTGGCTCCATCTTCCCTATGCAAACACACAGCTGACCAAAACAAACCAGGTGAGCATGGCCCTTGATTTCCAATTCAAATCCTGTCTGAAGCTGTCCCTTCTATTATAAAGTTATCTGTTGAAAAAGTTTACTTTTCAAACTGTGGACATAATCTATCTTCAAAAAGCCACACAGTAAAGGTCTATCTGTTGACTTACTTGGCTTTTGTTCAGCTATGGCACATGCTCAGTGTTATTATTGGTGCCCTTACTTATGCTGACAATGCTGGAAGGGTCAGTTTGAGTAACCAGTGCAGAAATGCTGTTAAGCTGAAAATATCCAATGTGGGTGGTAAATAGCCACTAAAGGTGGGGGTGTGAGTTCAGATTGCAGTTCCACAAGAGACGCTCCTCTTTTTATGAGCATGCATACGTACAGTATATGGCACTCAGCAGGGACATGCTGCTATCGAACCCACTTTATGCAAGTGAAGAAACATGAGATATAGACAAATGCAAAGAATTTAATTAACAATTACCAATTATTACTAGTGTGCTACATTTTATTCTACTATAACATTTTGCACAATAAACCTTTTCAGTTCAATTATTTATTAAAAAAAAAAGTCCAAGGGTGATGTGTCGGACTTCTTAATATACTTAACCATCATAATTCAGTCAACTAGTCCGAGGGACATTTGGTTTGAATGCCGTTTTGGCTTCATTAAAGTGCTCTAAGCTGCCAAACTGTGTGTTCCAACTCATTTACAAGCTGTCTAATCACCTTCTCTTTCTTACACTAATGGATGTTCAATCTGCCTTTAGCCAAAAAAGACAAAAGGCT